>JAQIXT010001061.1:0-19657 GCA_034700445.1 Stenotaenia linearis | reverse complement strand
CAATATCGACTTCCTATTTATAGGAAGTCTCTCGTAACGTCACGTGTTATCACGTGACGTTAATCACGTATTGCACACTCTCTAATAGGATGCGTGTGAAGGTAAGTTACGAAGTTGTCAACTTACCGTTATTGAGTGATAGGAAGTTACATTACATGATGAATGATTAGAGGTTTTCTGGTTGGTTCTCTGTGATAAAGACAGACTGATACTGCCAGCTTAAATAGTCTGTAGATTTTCCCTGCAGGTTTTTCCAGGTAAAAAAGTTCTATTGAATTCTATAGACCTTTAATGTAATTCAATGGCATTAAGTCTAATTCTACAGTAATCTATAGAATTTTTTTACCTTGGTTTGACCAATTTGTGTAGATTTTTTACGGATTTTCTACAGTTTTACTTCAAAATCTACAGATTTTCTACAGTTTTACTTCAAAATCTACAGATTTTATACAGTTTTACTTCAAAATCTACAGATTTTCTACAGTTTTACTTCAAAATCTATAGATTTTCTATAGTTTAACTCACTAACGAGGACTTCGGGTTTTACGTTAACGCGATAAACTTAAATTTCTCACTAACTCAACTCCTATTAAATAATACTCGAGATATCGCAGCAGAAAACAGCGTTAAATCCGATTATCACTCATGTGCAACAATGAATTTAACTATAGTACTCAGCCACCAACCAACATTGCACTCATTTATTGTTGAAAACTAATTCCGTGGCAAAAGTTAAAAGCAACTACGACGCTAACTGCGACATTTTCTGTGATTTTCAACTAAAAGCGACAACATCAAATTTCTGCGGTGATGCAACTGACCATTATCTTTGATCAAATACACTTTTTTAAAGAGAAATGCACACTTTTATACCACCAAGAGCTTAATCAATTTACCCAGGCTCACTAAGAGAAAAAAATTAACTTTTTAAATCAAGTTATTGATTAAGTTATTAAACATTAATTACCTTTTTGAAATGAAGAAGCTTATCTGATTAGAAGTTTATTTTAAATTTTAATGCAGTTATTTCATTTTTTCCCATAAATTATTAAAAAATTTAAAAAAATTTAAAATTTATAAAAAAAAAATTCAATTTTTCACATCTTTATTTTGCATTTTGATTTTTTTTTAAGTTTGTAAGTAAAGAAAAAATTGAAATGGAAAAAGAAAAGTACATAAAAGAGAAGGTGTGTTTATTCATTCAAATGTTTTTCCCCATTTTTTTCTTTTTAAAAAAATAAACTTCACTTTTCTTCGCATGACAATTTTTCGCATCTATTTCTTAACCTTTTTTCTCATCCATTTTCTTTTTTTAAAAAAATGTTTAAAAATGAAAAAAAAAATTTTTTGTTAAAAGAAGAAGAAAAATTGAAAGAAACATTTTATTCTTTGTTGAGAGAAGTTTGTTGTAAAGTAAAAATGAGGAAAACAATGTGTTGTGTGTGATGACTGAAGCAGTTTTGCTGTTATATTTAATTTAGGGTTATATAGAGAGGAAAAAAGAAAAAAATGTGACCGAAAACTATTTTCAACTGATCGTGTTTCAGCATCCTTTCGGATGATTTGGTTTCACAAAGCTTGTTGTTCTCAGAATCAATTTGCAGACCACCACAAACCTTTTTGTAAACACTTTTATTTTTATTTTCTGGTTCTGGTATTGAAGACATGTGTAATTTGAATGGGAAATTGAAGGTGGTTAATTAGTTTGGGAATGGGGAATGGTGTTGTGTATCAGTTTTTTTAAAGTTTTTGGAAAAATATTTTTTGGTTGTTATGTTGTTGTGAAAGCTAATATTGGAAGCCGAGGAAATACATGCAAAAAGCTTTGGAAACTCTTTGATGTTAATTAAGCAGTTTGGAGGTTTCAAAAATTTATGTAAACAATGGGGATCTGAAAATTGAATGGAATTTTTTGAAGAAAATTTTTTATTTTTATGAAAATATATACAGGGTGAGTAAAAAGTCTGGTTCATCCCAAATATATCAAAAACAAATGCAGATAAAGCTGTAATTTTAATAGGATCAAGTTGGAAGTTATGCGGTGCCGCATTGGTTTATGGTGCTTGTTTTGGAATCCAGGGAAAGTATTTGTAAAAATGAGCAAATTTTTGCTTACGTCAGAACTTAGTTTCATACGCAAAATCGTAATATAAATTTTAGTTGTATTAATGAAAAAAATTGCTTAAATATTTGCATAAGTAAAATTTTCTATGGAAAAATGTATTTTTTAGGAAAATGCGTAAGTAATCTCTGTTTTACTTAGGAATTTGCGTACAAATTATTTCATGAATACCATTTTGCTCCAAAAAATGATCCCTAAGTTGCGTTTATGAATTTCATCTGGATTCCGAACTTCTGTTTTCGAACTTCCGGTTTACCAGAGAACATTTTTCACAATAGTATCAAATTAGCATACAAGTCATCATTACTCTACAATACCGAAACTAATTTCCAGGCATATCGATCACTACTGCGTATCGAATTATTAAGCTTAAATTCAACAAAACTTTATTATTTCAAAGAAATATCGGAAAAATATGCCAGAATCAATACCCTAGCCTAATGCATCCCTATTGATTTTTTTAAGAGACAAAGTATCAATAATAATTCAATATCAGTTTGGATCAACGCTGATAGAAAATCAAACTGGAAAAATCAAAACAACTGATACATTGCACATGTTGAAATGGAACTTCTCAAATTGTAGCATGTACCAGGTCATGGTGAGGTGTTTGATAACAAGATCCAACAGTTTGGACATTGACACGAAACATGGGGTGCTGTTTGCTCCAAATCCTTTGATTTTCGGCTAATTGAGGCGTTTCAGCTTTGTCTCTTAAGGAGACTTTAATGGTGCGTGTTAGGAAACAGTTATGGCTTCCGCCATTCATTTACAGGAATCGCTTCCTACACGAGTTTATTTGTTTTTCCATTTACTGTAATGGTTTTTTGATAAGTTTGGCTCTGCAGCAATCAATACTTAAAAACGGAGGGCTAAGAAATGTCATTAGTTGAGTCTTTCGGCTTTTGTCTGGTGAATTATTTGTCTGTTTGCGGTATGGTTTGGTTTCTTGGAAGTAACCGCAAGAGATATTTAACTGCATTGTCTTAAACACAAAGAAAATTGTCGGTGACAAATTAACTCGATTTGGTTTACGACAAGATGAAGATGAAGAGAGAATCAGTTAGTGGATATCTATTTGTGATTGGAGACAATTTGGTATCATGGAAGAGCAAGAAACAATATTAGGTAGCACTGTCAACGTGCAAAAGGAAATTTTTACTCATAAAATGCTTTTTGGTAAGTGTCTATTGACAAGAAGCGTCATCAGATGATGAAGAAAAAATGGAGTTGAATATTCAACGGTGTCGTTCATGAAGCATCTGTTGTGCAGAAGTGGATTGGAAGTAACTGCAAGAGATATTAACTGCATTTCCTTGAAACAAAGAAAATTGTTGTTGACAAAATTTGTTTTGCGGCAAGAAGAAGAGAAAATTACTTTGTGGATATCTATTTATGATTGGAGACAATTTGGTATCGTGGAAGAGGTAGAAACAAAACGATATAGCATTACCAAAGTGTTGATAAGTTTCTACCGACTAGAAGCAGTTGTCGGATTATGAAGAAAAAATGAATTTAAATATTTAATAGTAGTGCACCTGTTCTGCAGAAGTGGATTGGAAATAGACATTTGACTGCATTGTAATAAAACAAAGAAGATTGTTAGTGACAAGATATTTCTATTCATTTTGTGACAAGAGGAAAGAGAAAATCAGTTAGTAGATATTTATTTATGATTGGAGACAATTTGGTATTGTTGAAAGCAAGAAGCAAAATGATATATCAAAGTGTTGATAAGTTTCTATCGACCAGAAGCAGTTGTCGGATGACGAAGAAAAATTGAATTTGAATATTCAGTAGTAGTGCACATGAGGCATCCATTGTGCAGAAGGGGAAGTAACCACAAGAGGTATTTAACTGCATTGTCTTAAAACAGAAAAATGTTGGTGACAAATTAACTCGATTTGGTTTGCAACAAGAGAAGAATAGAAAATCAGTTAGTGTATATTTATTTATGATTGGAGAGAATTTGATATCGTGGAAGAGCAAGAAATAAAATTATATGGCATTATCAATATCAACGTGCGAAAGGAAATTGCTCTTCGGTAAGTGTCTATTGACCAGAAGCGTCGTCGGATGAAGAGGAAAAACTGAATTTGAATATTCAGCAGTACCATGCGTGAAGCATCTGTTGTGCAGAAGTGGATTGGCAATTTCAGTTATCGACTGAAGAATGCGTGCCAAGGACTTGGGCACTATCTCGAAGTGGTGGCAGAATAGTTTATCCAATGACGGCTTAGCTCTGGATGGTTTGTCACCGCACACGAGTGTGAGAAGACTTGCGCCTTCTTCGTGCCTTAAATCCAATCATCCAGTGGTGAGTCGCTGCTACCGGCTCCTCGAGGCTTTTCTCTTGTTGCTGGTCAGCAGCAGTCGATTCATTTATATACACCAGTTCAGCCATTTTAAGGTCCAGCTCGCCAAACATTTTGACTGGTATTACGGCGCTGGAAACCTTATTAAATTCCTTTTCAAGAGCTGCGTCATGGGCTTGCTATATGCCATATCTTTCAAGCTGCTATTCCGCCTCTAAAGCATCTCTCTGAGCTTCTTTGAGCCGGAAGTGCTCTTTATCGGTATTTTTGGAGCGTAGCAGAGTCAACAACTTGTTTTTCTAAACGTCTTTTTCAATTAGAAGTGTTATTGGAGTGCTTAAGGTAGCACTTCCGGTTTGGTGAGGGGTAAGAGATTTTTTTGAAATTAAGTAAACGACTTGTTTTTGGTTTTCTTGAAGTTTCAAGAAGTAAATTAAACCGGAAGTAGTATTTTAGTCAGTTGAATAATGCAACAAAATCCATAAATAGATTTTTTACAATTAAAATTCGTATTTTGGAGGGTCTAAAATACCACTTCCGGTTTACTGAAGTTCATGACCTTACTTGATTGTGAAGTAGAACACTTGTTTTTGGTAACCCTTGAGTTTCAAGACCCTAATTAAACCTGAAGTGCCTTCTTTTATTGCTGCAGCTTAATTTTTTAAATCAAAATTCAATCAACTTCTGCTATTTAGTGCGCTCCAAATGCCGCTTTACGTAAAATTAGGAACATGAGACTTAATGAGCACAAACCCTAAAGAATTTTATTTAGGCGTCCTCAAAATTCCAACCCCCTCATCAAACCGGAAGTGCCGCCTTCTATTGCTGAATTTCCAAAAAATTCCATAAAAATTCTAAATTTTTTAAACCCAAACTCGAACGGCAACTTTAATTAACGAAACACAATTAAAAATATCAGAAAATTGAGCGAAAGTCCGGGAAACAAAGGATTATCAAGCCCCGCATTTCCGCTTTCAACGTTCGATTGTACAACGAAAGAGATGCGATTTTAACCTTTGCTTTCAAACTTTGCACACTCTTGTCGAGTGGTTGCCGCACGATTTATACATCACTTCCCCTCTTTTCTCCTGATTAATGACCCTTGGATTTGCATTGACATTTATAGACCTAACCAACATCTCCGGGGATGTTGATATATATTTGGTGGACAATGTCCACTTTTAGGTGGATATTTCGGACAAGAATCTTGTGTTTTGGTTGACAGGATTTTATGAAATTTCACACATGCTTAACGATGCGTGTGATAACGAGTCGGAAAGGTGTTAAATCTTTAAAGGTGGAGTGGGCGCGGATTTTCCGATGTGTAAAACGGGGGGATTTTGCCCCCCCCCCCCCCTTTTGATAGTGTCAGCTGGATTTGTGTGTGGTAAATAAATTGGCAACGGGTTGCGGTGCTGCGACCGTTGCAATTGGCACGTGATTTAGACGTGATAATGTGATGTCGAAGCTTGAGTGGGGAGTGACGGAGGGGAGGGGGTGGGATTGGGATTTATCAATCAATTAAAGTCGGAAGAGTTGGAGTAATTGCAGATGGGGTGATGTGAAGGTTTGGGGGAGGAGGAGGAAAAAAGGAGTTGTTGTTGAGTTTGAAATCGCAGGTTTGTGATTTTGGGAATTAATTGTTGCAAAATTTGCAAAATTTTGAATCGAGTCGCAAGATTTGTTGTATTTGAGATTAAAAATTGAAAAAGTTGATGTATTGTAAATTGAAATTCGCAAAATTTGCGATATTGTAGAGTAAAAATAGCAATTTTGCAATTGAAAGTCGCAAAATTAACAATTTGCAAATTTTTAAGTCGCACAATTGTTCAGTTGCTGAACTGTTTATTAAAAGTCGCAAAATTTGCTGCAGTGCAATTGACAAAAGTCGCAAATATTGTAATGAAAAATAGCAAAAACTGCAATATTGTAAGTGAAAAATAGCAATATTGCAAGTGAAAAGTAGCAAAAATTGCAATATTGTACGAGAAAAGTAGCAAAAACTGCAATATTGTAAACAAAACTGCAACTTAACTTAAAAATTCCATCTTTACATAAAATTACAAAACATACCTCAAAGTCCTACATCACCATACTTATTCCAATCTTTGACATAATAATTTTCAATTCCCCAACTCCCTTCCATTCACCAACACTGCACCATAACAGCCACATTACTCAATAAATTGTGAATCGCAGTTAATTAAAGGGAATATCTAAGTAAGCTCAGTGTTACAGCATTTTCTGGCCAGCTAGAGCCGGTCGAAAGGTCATTTAGCTCCGCTGAATGCATTTGTGTGTTTTCAATCCAACGGAATGCGAGCTTAGGTTTAATCGATTAACTCGATTAGAATATCTGTTCGAGAGTAAATATTATACATTACGCTGTACTGAGCAAATTTTTTCCAAAGATCAATATCAGGCTGGAAAAAGTGAGCTGCTAATATTAGTTTAAGCTTATAAGATATCCAATTTGTGCAGTGCATAGACAGATTGCACCTGCATGAATGAAAGCAGAATCAATAAAAAATCATATTAATTTTTTTTTAAAATGAAATTAAAGTTTGGCATGAAGAAGAAGCTGCTGCCTTCCAGTCGTTTATGACCGAAATGGTGGATAAACCGTCGAAATTAAAAATTAAACAGATTTAGTGGAGTTCGTCGGAATTTCAGAAGAAGCTGAAGAAAAATTAAGAATGAAGGATGTGTGGTGGAGATACATAGAATTGCAATGTTCAATCTATATACATAAATTTATGCAGCTGTAATGTGTTTTTATGTAATTGATAACACTATGCGAACTGTAATATTTTATAAGTATTATTAATGTACCGTATTTCTTCGAATAAACCCCGAAGGTCTTATTAAAAATGACAAAATTTTACACCAAATTTCGATTAGTAAACAGTTTTCCAAGTTATTTAATCACACACCCAGTGGTGTTCTGCTATGGGTTCGCACAACTTCTATAGAACCGGTTACTAAAATAATTCTGGTTCTTGGAACCGATTCCTAAAGCCCGATACTGATTTTTGAGAATTAAAAGTGGATTTTTTAAGCATGAAAATGTCATTCATACTAATTTTACAATAAAAATATTAATAGTAAATTTGGAATCCAAAAAGTTACTCTCAAGACTGTAACTTCTTATTTTTTCTTCAGATAGAACAATCAATTTCTAAATGATTTTTTTTTCATTTGGGAGGTAGACTTATCATAATGAGAGCCAGTTGGAACCGGTAAATAAAAGTTTAGCAAAACACCTGCACACACGTAGCAATTCCAGCGTTATAATGGCTTGTTTCATTCGTATAAACATTGCAAAACGTTAAAATACTGAAATAAAACTAGAACAATTAGTTTACAACCGGAAGTGCGGGGTGCGGGTACTATTCGAAGTGAGGGGACTATTCGAAAAATTATGGTAATTTTTTCCGAATAAATAAACGCGCAGTGTTTTCGGTTTTTGACTTACCATTAGAGAGTTTGCGGAGAATAAAACTTATGTTTTATAACTTATAAATTCCATATTAATTATAAATCTAACTTATATTTAACATGGAATTTATAAGTTATAAGACATAAGTTTCGTTCTTCGCAAACTCTCTAATATCTTGAAATATTATAGGCATATTGTTGTGTCCTGTATTGTAACTTCTTTGTTAATCAGTTGCCATGGCAATAAAGTACAACGCACATGAACTACAGTAACTAAGATCACAATGCAGTCACCTTTCTTTCACTTCCATTCATTACAAGAGCAGACAATACACATATTGTGATATTAAAATTCGTAATACCTCACCTAATGCTCTGATGGTTTTACTTCATCGAGCAAGAGTTTTTGTACTAGGACTTGCAACAATTACGTAGTTAACCATTTATAAACCAATTTTGTCCCTTGAACGCATAATAAAATGCATTAAGCGAGGTAACTTGTACACATTCACTAATTCATATAAAATTTAATCAAAAACTCAAACATTGAAATTATTAATCAAATAACGAGCACAAAGCTTGCGCACCTATGGAGAACGTCTTAGCTAAGAAGAAATTAATTATTCCGCCCACTTTGCGCATACCTCGAACGCACTCGGTATTTGTACACACTCACCAAGAGACTATGCAAATAAATGGAGTTAGAGTGAAAAGTCATTTTCAATTTACCAGAGCTCAGCATTTTTTCATGTTTTCACTTTGTATTAAAATGTATGAGCCGAAGGTTGTGTGAAATAAATGGATACAAAGTAAGCCGAGTTTGTAGGGCATAAGTTTCCAATATACATTCAATCTACGTCAAGTTTGTTACACTTTTCTGAGTGTAATATATGGGGTTTTTTGTATGGAAAAAAAATTTTATTGTTACTTTCTATGCATTTGTGGCTCTTGTAGCTTATGACTATGGAATGACGTAGGGGAGAATTTCCATTTTCACAAGTAGAGTACAGGTGTTGGTTTGGAGGAGAAAGATTAATGAATTCCCCAAAGTAGGAGCAAGTGCTGGTAGGTACCGCGAAACCCTGAAAGTTGCATCTTTCTTGTTGGTGGAGGAAAGCGATATGGCTGTTGGTAGTGAATAGAATAATAAATTAAGTGAAACCGTGTATGTCAGTGCTGTGCGGCGAGCAATGAAAAGAGCGAGGGCGAAAAATGGCCGTATTTACAACCACCTGCACTTGGTTATGTTTAATTGATTACCGTGGACGGTGCAATCTCAGTATATCAAAGGGGTAATTTTTTTTTTTTTTTTTTTTTTTTTTTTTTTTTTTTTTTTTTTGGTGGGGTGTGTGGGTTGGAGGGGGTTGTTGATGGGTTTTGATATGGAGATGGTGTTTGGTTGGGGTTTAATGTGGTTTTTGACAGGGGGGTCAGTTGGTGGAGTTTGATGGGTTGATGGAGGTTGATGGGTTGATGGGGTTTGATGGGTTTGGGGTTTTTGTTTTTAGGAAGGTTTTTGTGTGGCTGGTTTGGTGTTGAAGGTGGAAAATGGTGGAAATTGGAACATGATTGGGTAAAGGTTTAAGAATTGGTCAAAACTGTTAAAATTGTGCAAATTGACCACCAATATTGACCAAAATGATTTGTTATAAGTGTAAATTGATAATAAATGAATAAAAATTGTGAATAGATTACTTAAATTGGTTAAAATTAACCAAAATTAACCAGATGTTAGAGAGACAGACATTGTACTGCTTAAGGTTGCCAGTGGCTACTAAGACCATACGCGATTTGTCACAATAACAATAATGATGAACTTTTTACAAATCAATATCTTTACATAATTCAAATATATACACAATTCAAAAATCTTTACAACCAGATATTAATAGCAATTAGTTAACCAAAAATTTCTTTAGCTTGGCCACAAAATTGCTCATGGGTCATCTATATTAACAGAAATTTCCATAACTTAACCTACAACTTCATCCAATAAAATAGAACTAACCCAGATGTGCCCGAAGGAAAAATTCACTTCCATCACACAGTCAAACAGAAATTATAATGACAAGTGAGTTCTGTAAACGTACCCTTAAAAAAACCAATAAACTCACTTCCAAAACATTTACCAACCAATAACTTCCACAACTTAGGCCATAATACAGTACTATCTCAACAAATCATATGCACCTGTAACTCACCAATTGAATTTACTATAGGAAATTTCTTCTTCACGAGATTGAGCAAAACAATAGAGATTTAGCGAAAACTCGAAACTAACTTAACAGTAACAAACCAAATTTATCGTGAAAGTTGGTATGAAAAACTTTGTTGATGTGCATGATGTTTCTTTATGCCGCCAAACACAGTAAGACGAGCTAACTTGTAACGTGAGGTTGGAGTTTCCAAAGCCTTGTGGTGTTTAGACTTCCATGAGTGCGGATTCTTTTTTGAGCAGTGTTGTAATGTCATTTCAAACTGGAAACTTTACCTCAGCTGCATGTCAACATAACAAAACAACATCCCCATCAATGATTTCATTGTATATACACTGAATCATGCTTAGGCAGTATGGGTAACAACAATTGGCCACTATATTGGTAGCAATTCAGTTTACATAGAGAAAGTGATTGCTATTTTGGAGAATTAATGAATTAAAGCGCTTCAACAAATACCTTTATGGCTCGATCATGCCGAACTCGGTGCCTTTGGTCCGGGTGAAGCTCGGATCGACCATAGACTCAACGGTAGACCCCGATGTCGACGGGAACCGTTCCGATCATGCCGATCTCGGTTAAGGTCCGGAATAAATTAATTTTTAAAATGTTAATAAAGTTCTAAAATCTTTAAAAACACTTTAATCAGCTAACTCACAAGGTGGCCATAGTGTTTTGAGTAAATAATGTCATTGCTGAGTTTGAGTTTCCAATTTTGCTCTATATTTAAAATCACATTACAAACTCACTAAAAAAACCTAGTTTCCGTTTGTACGTTGGTAAGTTGGTAGCTTGGTACAAAGTTTTCACTAAATCTTAATAACAAACTCAAACTCCCTACAAAAATCCAACTCCATAAGATATTTTCATTAAAAAAACAGAACAAAAAACACCTGAGTTGATATTAGCTTAATACAAAGCCAAAGTTTAAGGCACGAAAGAAAAACGTTGAACCTGTAATTGAAAAATCTGGACGGAAACTCCTTTTTTTTTCTTTTAATATCAAAATTGAAGGGTTGGGTTAAATCAGGTGAGTGTGGGCCGTATTGAAGAAAGGGTGGGAAGGAAATTCGGTTCTGACAACACTTGTCGTGCGGGTGACAGCGCAAGAATTGAAAAAGAGGCTGAGCAAACATTGGCAAAGCGCTTTGCACACACTAACTTGTACTTCTCGTCTTGAGTTGGCAATAAACTTTTCATCGGCTTTTTTTTATAAAATTTTTTTTTTTAAATAAAAAGGGGGGGGGGGTTAAAAGGTAAAAAATGGCTTTTATTGAGTTGGGGCAGTGAATTGTTGGTGACAAATTGTGTTTTTGATTTTTCTGATTTTTTATTTTATTTAGTGAAAGGGTTATTTATTGTGTGTGTGATGTTGTTGTCTGTGATTGATTCGGCCAATTTGTTATCTGCGAGTCGCACTGACCACGCGGTGAGTTTGGGGTAAGTTATTAATGGGGGAAGAGATGGATTGGTGGGAATGAGTTAAGTTTCCAGGTTGTTTGGTTGGTGTTTGGTCGAGGTGTCAAGTTGGAGGTGGGAGGAAAGGGTGTGGGAGTTGTTGGTGAGTGAAATTGAGAACTTTTTTTTTAATGGTGTTTGATTTCGGAGGTAGGAAATGTTGAAATGTTGTTGAAAATATAATGATTAAGTGTAAAAATGTTTCGATTTTGTGTTGAAGTGAAGAAAATGGCGGAATTTGGTGTTGAAATGTTGAAATTTAGGCTTAAAGGGTTGAAATTTACCAAAATCTAAATTGTCTAAATGCAATGAAAAGGTCAAATTTTAGGCCTAAAATGGTAAAATCCATTACCAAAAACATCAATTATTTAAATTATAAAATTATTAAAAATCAATTAGAAAACAAAACATCGAAAACATCTTAAATCCTATCTTGAAAAACTTCATCGAGCGCTTCTGTATAAAATCAGTTACAATTTGAAGGTGAATTGTGATGGCAGATGCATCAGTTGCAAATGATGAAGTTTTTATCTCTTTCTTTCTTTCTTTCTTTCTTAGCGTGGGTGGTGGGGATAAAAGTCAGCTCAGCAATGCATTGGATTCAGCCAGGCGATGAGTGTCGATGTGTCCCATGCACATACAAGGGAATGCAATTACAGTTCCTCTTGCTTCCGATTCGAGAGATCTTTTAGTGCTTGATGCTAGTCAGACATATCTTTCCATCACTAGTGAATAAGATGGGAAAATATTTTTTACCCCACTTTATAACAAAGTTTCTTTTTCAACTTGGTCTTCATCATCGACGCTCTTCTTGGATTTATGGTTTTCTATTTTTTTTTTTAAAGAAATTTTTTTTAATGGGAAAAGAAATTAAATTTATTTTTTAGTTTGCAAGTTCGCGAACGTCGGAAATGACGATTAGTTGAGTGTTTGTTGAAATTTTGGATTTCAGATCCAAGATTGAAGTTTGTAGAAATGTTGAATTTTTCGACCTCAGAAGGAATTTGAAAAGTAAAAGAAGCTTTGGTTTCAAATGAAGTTTTATTTTATATTGATGAATCTAAATCTATTATGTTATCAGTCGTGTGTTGGTCGAAAAGTTGTCGAAACGATGTTTTTTTGGTCAAAAAGTTGTCGAAACGATGTTTTTTTGGTCAAAAAGTTGTCGAAACGATGTTTTTTTGGTCAAAAAGTTGTCGAAACGATGTTTTTTTGGTCGAAAGTTGTGTTTAGACAATAAATCGAATCAACAATAGTTCATATACGTTGAAAATGACAAAATTTATTTTCTAAATATCAAATGTTTGAAATGATTTTTTGACCAAGTAATATCGGAAAAAAGACGAGAAGTCGACAATTTTTGACCAAATTTTTTTCGAGAAATCACTTTCATTCAAAAACATCACAAACTTAAGCCAAAAGCAACAAAAAAACCAACTAATTAAACTTCAAAACATTCTACCAAACCCTTCAACACTTAATTCCCTAAAAAAAAACCCAAACTAAATTCCCATTTTTTAATCTCCAATTCGCGATCTCCATTAATAAAATTTCGTCAAAATTGCAAAACCTGCAAATTTCCCATAGGAAATAGCATAATTGACTTTGAAAATAAATTAATTGTTTATCCTCAATGGGAAAATTAGTGTTTGCTAAATGTGTTATTATTGTTATGGTACAAGCGAAGCAAAAAAACACTGCAGGAAAGCATCATTTCTCTTCTCCCTTTTACCAGCCAAGAAATAATTAAACACCGAAACCAAAACTTCACTAATTTATCGTTGTTTATTCGCATTGTATTAAATTTGGCGATATTTAAACGAACCAATTACACGAAGGTCGATGCCTATCGTAGATATTAGATCGACGTTATGTCATGAGACTCGCAACAAATTTGCAATTAATTTATCGCGTCCGTCCCATTAATTTACGTTATTAATTTTGCAGTGAATTATTAAAGGTGTGTTTTAAGTGTAAACACGCAACAACAAACCGTTATTCATTGGTAATTGCGCTTTGAAAAATTTTTCGAATGTTTGGATTTTTTGTTTTTTTGATGTAATTTGATGAAATTTGATGTCAACTGGATGTCAGTTTGCCTATCTTTATTGCTGCTCCTTAAAATGCTCGTGTTATGGCTTGGTTGACTTCCCTGCGAGCAATACAAACTGTTGCTAATGCAGCTTTAAGCGAGTTTGTTGCCCCGGTTGGTAAATAATGGATTTGTGTGTTAAGGATACCTGTTTTTTTAAGGGAAATATGGTATAATGTGATGTATGGTGGAATAAAGTGTGTTTGTGGTGACAAAAGTGAGAATGGAATGTGTTGTTGAAGGGTTGGGAGGCGATTTGGAGCGGGTTTTGATTGGACTTCCGGTTTAGTGAGGGGTTTGGGATTTTGGGGATGTGTAGTCAAGGAGGTGTAGTTGGTGCTCAAAACATTTTAAGTTGATGAAGAGACCGGAAGTGGGAGTTTGGCTCGCTCCAAATTCAGATATTGATTAATGTAATTTTGTGTTTTGGGCCAAATTCGGAGCGGGTTTAAATCGAACTTTCGGTTTGGTGAGGGGTTTGGGATTTCTGGGATGTGTAGGTTGGTAGGTGTAGTTGGTGCTGAGAAAATTCCGAATTGATGAGTGAACCGGAAATGGGAGTTTGGGTCGCTCCAAATTGAGATAAAGATTGAAAAAAAGATTTTTGCGTTTTGGACCAATTCGGAGCACGGTAAAATCTCACTTCCGGTTAATTTAGAGATTTCAAATTTCGCGAAGTCGTGTAGTTCGTGCTCATAAAATTTCATACGATTGAACAAACCGGAAGTGCACCTTTGATTCGTTCCAAATTGGCCAGTTGGATCAAAGGCCAGTTTTAACCGGCAAGAAAATTACACTTCATTGCAATTTGGAGTCGGCAAAAATCAAACTTCCGGTTTGAGCATCGTTTTGAAATTTTATGAGCAAAGCTGCAGAATCATCAAATCTCGTAACCCTAACCAAACCGGAAGTGCGATTTCAACCCGCTCCAAATCGGACCAAAATGAAAATTTAATTTAAAAAAAAATTAAAAAAGAAAAAAAAATTATCCCCTTCCTCAGATCTCAAACATGAAAAATGTCTTTATTAGCAACAAAATCACGTTTCCTTCCAGTAACTCGTTGGTGGCGATGGGATTAAAATTTGCGCTTTTTTGCCGTAACGGCTTCCGAACTGTAAACTGCAGCTAAAGACGCAGCAGAAGACGAGCAAAACGAATGAACGAAACGAACGAAGCAAAAGAAGAGAGACAGAAAGAAAGAAAAGAAAAGAAATGTGAATGGCACAGTCCCGCCAGGACGAATGCTGTTTGGATGAAGGGTGAACGCACTCTTTAAAGCTGTTCCTTCCTCGCTCGAGCCATTGCAGTGCCTTCGTATGACTTTGCTGACAATCAGTTGAGGGCTGGAGGTCTGGTACTAGTATTTCTAGCACTATACATGCAAACCGCCAAGCTCATCACGGGAAGGAAATGGTACTTTTGCCGACGAGTGCAATTATAAAATGTCGCCAGTCCCCCTTTTTTATATTTTTTTTTATCATTTTGGTGAAGATTTTCCAGCATTTTCAAGTATTTTTTATGATAATTGTAGTGAGGATGTGGGAATCGATTTTGAATAGTCGATATTTATTTCTTTGGGAGTGTTGAAAGGGGGTGGAGATGGGGATCGATAGGTAATTTGGTTATTTTCAACTGGGTATTGTGAGATATGAATATGAAGGAATTGGTAATGTGATTTTATGGGTGTGCAGGGAAGTGGGATTGTTGGTTTGTGACAATTATGGTTATTTTTGTAAAGGTTGTGTTGTGTACGCAATAATAGCGTACTTTTAGGAATTGTTAATCGCTCAAATTGTTGAGTAAATGTAGGAATATAATGAGTTGCTTTAGTAATTTATAATATGAGTTCAGTTCGGTTCTCACCAGTTTTACAGATTTATCAATTTTTTTCATAACCAAGGAATTTTTTCGCTATTTCTGTTTTAACTCTATCTAATAGAATTTTTCATGCTCTTTCCATTAAAAAAAAGTTAAAAACGATCGGAGTTACCGTTCAATCGCTACAGCGATTTTAAAGTTTCGCCAACTTGTTTCCGGAAGGTCGCTGGTTGCGTTCTCTTTTGCTCTTAAAATTCTAAATGTGAATATTTGGACATTCGGATGCCAATCTGTAACATAAAACTTACAGGGATTAAAATAGGTATACTATTAGTTTTGACTGTTAAAAGAATTATTTTGAAAGGTAAAACTCCAAGGAAGTGGCTCCAACTTTTCTTGCAGCGTATGATGGGGTTAAAGGACAACAATTCTGTATGGTGTTGTGCAGTGAAGCATTTTCGGTTTGTTATGCATTACACATCAGTGTGGAAGGATAGCTTTAAATGACTGAATAAGAAGAGGTACATGCTCCAAAGGCCACTAATTTTGAGGGTTGCATTGCATTGTGGGAGGTAACAGACATAGAACATACTTGCAGCTGTTTACTTTCAAATCATAGCGGTGAAATTTCACAAAATTGAGACAAGTCACTTACTTGGGCCAATGTGTTTTAGTCTCGACGTGTTCCAATTAACTAGAATGTGGTGAATGCACCACATCATAATTATTATTTCTCAAATAAATGTAATTGTTTAGAACAAAATTTAAAATTTAAACAGAGAAGACTACATAAAGTGATCATGGATTTGTAGTTTGTGTTCGATCCTATCGTCATTACTCGAACATCTATATTGGCGAGTCTCTGGTCATCCAGTGGTAAGAAAAACGTACATTTGATTTACTCGTTTTTGATTTACACGACCATTACAACAACGCAACTATCGCGTAAATCAAGGCGGGTAAAGAGCAACTGTACTTTCTTTACCTTTTACTTAGAGCATACATCAAGTAGAGGTGAGAGTCTAAAATAAATGTTTTCTTACAGTCTTCTGGAGGATAAGTAGAATTACCTGTCAGATTAAATCTATAAACTCGCTAAAAACTTATTCATGGAAGCAAGGAATGGGTATGAAACATAACTTAAAGTTAAGTTACTGTAACTTAGTTGTTTTTTTTCAGTGGTTTGTTCTTGTAAAAATGTGAATTTATTTAATAAAACATTAAAATCAAAAAATTTTGTTTTAAAATTTTTAAAAAATTTTGATTCCTAAAAAAATAACTTTTAACTGAACTAAGTTACATTTTCTGATAAAAGTAATTACAACTTACCATATTCATCGGTTCTAAGATGCACTTTTTTGACATCAAAATCGGGTTGCAATGCACAAAACAATGGAAATTGGTGTTTTTTCCCCAATTTTATTCTGAAAGTTGGGGTGCGTCTTACAATCAATGGTATCTTGGAATCGATGAAATACGGCAGTTACTTTTTGAATGTAATTTACTCATTCCTGAACAAATCCAATGACAAGAAATCCAAAAGTAGAAAACCAATATAATATTACTTATATATTATTTCTTATTGTTGCAACTTTCTTGCACACATCAATCAAGTTGGAAACATGAAAAATGATGTTATTCCTTCAGGATGAGTTGATGGAAAAGCAAGAAGGAAAAAAACAAGCTATTTTACATTTTGTATAAATAGGGAAGTATGGAAGTATGGAGGGCCCAATGTCTTTTTGTGTGTTTGTGAAGTACTGAAGTGGGAAAATGATGTATTGACTCTGGTATAAATTTATAATCAAATGTGATTTCTTTTTTTACTCCACCCATTCAAACAATTTAGTGATTAATGTTGTATCTCTGGAAAGCATCCAATTGAATAAAGTGAGTGAAATTTGTCCGTTCCACTCGATGAGTTTTTCAGTCAGTGAAATAAATATGATAAAAAATTACTTTTTTATACATTTGTTTCTGATATAAGTTATTTCATTAATTGAATCATTTGAATTAATGCAGATGTAATCTGGTTATGAGATGATTGGAAGTGGATGACTGAATGGAAGTTAATTTGCTAAGTGAAGAGGGAATGTCTTGTAAAGGGTTGCTATGGTGTTGGAAGAGATGTGAGTTAGATGTAGTAATAATTGCATGAAAGTGTGTAATCAGAATAATGCTGTGTGTTGCAGGGAAGAAAATTCTGTGAAATATATGGGGTTTTTGCAGTTTTTAGGCAGATGGAAGTGGGATTTCTGGTTGTAGTAGAGACTTGAAATTTTATGGGTGTGAAGTAAAGTTGGATGTTTGTATGTTTCTGAAGTTTAATGTGCGTGGTCCAACCGGAAGTGCTGTTTAAGGCAGCTCCAAATTGCTCAAATTGCATTATTTGAATGCTTGTAGCATTATTGGACTTAAAGAAATAGCATTTCTGGTTTGATGACAAACTTGAAATTTTATGAGAATGAATTACACATAGTCCTGCAATATTTAATAAAATTTCAAGTATCTAAGCAAACCGGAAGTGCAAGTTAGGACCCTTCCAAATCTCACTAAAATCAATTTTTTTAATCTCAACATTTTTAAATATCGTAACTGTTGACATGTTTTGTTTATTATGTTTAGATTTTCTCCAGTAGTGTACTTGTGTGTGATGTCACATGTTATGTGATTGGCTATTTGTTAGACTCATCATTAATCATCACATTTCTTGTATTTATTTAAAATCATTAAATTTACTCATTTAGTTGTTGTTTGACGTTCACCAAGTGCTGGTTAATGTTACACACTTTGAGAAGATTTTTAGCAACACTTATACTCCACTTCCAGTCGAGTCAGAAACTTAAAATTTCACAGTTTCAAACTAAAATTACATACCTTCAATACCACAAAGTAACTTTTCTCCAACGCGACTGGAAATGCTATTCAAAACTGCTCCAAATCAACGTTTTTCCAATAAAAGTAAACTCCTCCAACCCATACCACTCCAAAGACATGCAAAACGTAAGCAGTACAAACCCGAACTGCTTACACAGCACATTAAAGCCGCCTTCGAGAGAGAAAAATAAATTAAAACTAAGGTCAGTAAAAGTCACTATGAGTGATTTGGGTGGAAGTTTATAGAGAGTTGGACGGGGCTTTGAAGGGTCAGTGGTTGGCCTGTCGTCCATCAGCCGCTGCCCACGCCCCAATGCATTCGAGCAAGAGGAAGGCGGGAGGATCAGTTGGTGGCTCAATTGATTTTCACGACCCTGTCTATAGTATGGTCAGAAACGGAAGTGACGTATGACATGTTGATTAAAGTGTATTGAACGTCATCGGCTTTAAAATGTTTGAGTTTCTACTTTTTCCTCGACTCTTTTTCCACCTTTTCTCAATTTCTATTCAAAGTTTCTTCTTTTTTTCTTGGGGTTTGAGGATTGTTGGAGAATTGGCAAATAAAAGAGGATAAATGAGGTTGGAAAGTCCTTCAAGGATTTGTTAAGAGGCGATACGTTAAAGAGATAGAAAGAAGGGAAAGAAATGTTCTAATCGAGAAGTGATGAGTCAATCTGTCTTGCGTTAAAAGGAAACTAAACCATTCTTCTTTTTTCCTTTTTACTTCTTTCTTTTCTTTTATTAACGTGCAACGTCGGGAATAAGGGGGTTACACAAGATGAGTTGTAGTAATTGACCCTAGGAAAGTCCAATTACTTCCTTTAAAGCCAATTTTTTTCCAAAGTTGAGGCAAACCAGATTGAAAATGTTACCGGCTCTTGAAAAATTGACAATCGAGTCATTATACGGCTGGGGAAAAGTCTGAGGAAATTTGTTGTGATTTTCAAATTGCTAAGCTTTTTAGCTTTCTTTCTAGATAGTTTTAAAGAAAGAATTGTTTATCCTTTTAGAGACAGATGCGTCAACATATAATAATGAACATTATCCAATCCAATCGTCGTACCGTTAGCCGACTAATTTAAAATCAATCGTAGAAAAAGACAAACTGTAATCATCTGGAACACTATAATCTTCTAAATTCAGTTTTTCCGCTCTTCATATTCTTTAATTTTGTTTAAAACTTTTTTTTTTCAATAACTTTGTTTTGTTGTATTTCCACGACAACACAATTAGTTCGGCTTTGATGCAGTAGTGTATCCATTGTGATTAAGCAAGAGTTACAATCTTTTTCTCAGCAGGGTTAGTTGTTTGTGTTGTTCT
>JAQIXT010001060.1:0-19688 GCA_034700445.1 Stenotaenia linearis | reverse complement strand
ATAAGACTCTACCAATTGTTTATCAAGCTGTTTTAACAATTTCAAAATAATTTTTAATAATAATAATTTTAAAAAAATATGATGAAGCGTGGTATGGCTTCGAACACAAGAGCTACTACTTGTTCATAAAACCTGCACATTTTATTAATTTTATTCTTAAATTAATTTTAAATTTAAAAGATTAATAATTTTTAAATATAAATTTTGGAAGCAAAAGACAGGACTGCGCCAGTGGGTTTAACCTGGTTTACACCAAGTGCAAAGGACAAATCTTTGGGAAATTGAATATTTCGAAGTACCCACGCAGCCACGCCTGCCCGGTTTTTATAATGACAACATAAACTTAAATATCTACACATGCATGTTTTCGTTGCCGTAGAGTAATACTGTATGAGATTGGAATGGGTTTTTGAGTGATTTAAAAAGAGCTGACTATTTAATTTAATAATTGCCGTAAATTAATCTTAATCTAATATCCACAACCTAGGACGATCGTCCTAGCTCATTTGTGATACGTTACTCCATCTAGTGACACCAATATGAATTTCTGTTTGTGAATTCGCCTATAATAACTATAATAAAACAAAAATGAAATAAACAAAAATAAAAACAAAAAAAAAATAATAAAGAAAAGGGGGGAGATAAGAAAACGAAACCAAAAAGGATGGCCCAAAAGGAAGAACAAGAGAATAAAAAAATTTAAAAAAAAGAAACGAGAAAGACGTGGAAAATAATATCACTAAAAAACAGAAATAGCAAAACAAGAAACGAAAACAAAAAAGTGATACTGTAGTAATAAAAAAGTGAAACATAATGGCAGAGCTGAATTCATACTGTAGAATTGAAAAGAATAAATATATCAGAAAATAAATTATCGACATTTTTATTTCTGGAATTTTGAAAGACTTTATTGATCATTGAGTGAAATTTAAGTATTGTTGAAAAAACGTGTTTAAATAGTTTAATTATATTTTATGACAATTTTTTAAAATGAAAAAAAAAATACCATCACTGTTGACAGACTCGAACTTGATACCCCATTTAAGTTCTTAAAACAATAGAAATTTAGTAATTTGTCAATTTGGATCGTTAAATTTTAATACCATTCGTAAACAGGAAGAAAAATCATTCAAATGGGCAAAAAGGCAAGACTGCGCTTGTGAGATTCACCTGGCTTTCACCAAGTACGTGTGGTTTAGGATCCCCGAAAGGTTCTTAACATTACGAAGCACCCACATAGCTACGCCTGCGGTTCCACGCACCAACAAATAAAGCTTAAGTACTATATATTACAATGTGAATTAATAGAAGACCGAGGATAAAAAAGATACAGAATCTTTATAGTAAGCTTGTTTCACCTGGAATTAATATTAATAACTTGTATAACTTAGTTTGTAAGTTATCTGTATGCTAAAAGCAACAGCAAGGTGCAAATTATTTATTAACCAGAGAATTGAGCAGTAGACACCTGGTGACAAACAACTAGAACGTAAAGAACATCGATTCGAATTCTATATCGACTACAAACTAAAATGACTTCTTCAGGACAGGATCACAGATTAATGAAATATTATAGACTTATTCACAATTCAATTGCATATGAAAATAACAAAAAAAAAATTAAACATGTGATTTACGACTGTAATTATGAAGAAACTATTTAAGCTTAAAAATTCAATGAAAACTGAATCGATACTGTGATGGTGACGTCATGTGGAAAGTTTTGTTTATGTTGTGTTCGTGTGCATCCATGCTCCACCAAGTGTAGGCTGGTTCTTTAATTTGAGCTGACTAGGCGATTTTATTTATAAACTAACAAACTTAAGCGATTGGTATAAGGAATTAACTACGGTATATAATATGTTGTGTTAAAATATCTACGAATTTTCCTTTGTAAGATTTCTTCTTGATTCGTCATTCGCTCAAGGAGAAGAAAAGAAAAAAGAAGAAAGAGAAAGAGCAAAGAAAAGAAGACTGGTTTATCAAAAACATCAATGAATTCAGCTGCTCTATCAGAAAATGTGATCAACACTGAATATACACAAGAAGATTTTGAGGAATTTGCAAATGATGCATCGAGAATACTGCAGGATTTAAGTTTGTTTGAAGTTCCATTGACAGACCAATTCTCATCTGATACACCAAAGCGATCTGATACTTCAGCAGATGAAGATTTTGTAAGAAAGAGGGATCTATATTTAGCTCGACTAAATCTCAAGCTACCGTATGATACTTATTCAGGACTGAAGGACAATTTGAAAGGAGACAACAGTTGGTGTCATGGAACACAAAATTACCAAGAAAATAAAGCAGATGGGAAAATTGCAAATGGAAAATTTGCTCAAACTAGTCTACTCAATAAGAAATATACGACAGTAAACAATGCAAATGTTCCACCTCTTACTGCTCATATTAGATCTGAGCATTCCAGTTCTGTTTTAGGGGAACAAGCCTACAAGATGACAGGATACAATACCAATTTGATGCAAATGTATCAAAATATTTATAGTGAAAATTCTGAAGAATTAGATGACAAAAGTGATCATATTTCAGTAATAAATCAACATATTATTCCAAGTGCTTCTTACAAGTTTAAAAAATCACCAGTGCCAGAACCTAAGTATGAACCATTTAGCATCCCTATAGATTGTACTTTTCCTAAGCCTAACGAGATTGCAGATGCAATTGATGCAAGAAGGCCACAGCAACATTTCGTAAACAAATTAACTGCACCTATTTATACCAGAAATGTAGAAAAAAATTATCAGAATATTGAATATAGAAGACAATATAATGAAGAGAATAGAGACGAAATTGGAAACCAAAATAATTTGAATGGCAGAAAAACACTTTTGCCTTCCAGTATTATTCCATCAAGACTGCATAATTCAAGTATGACTGACAGAAGTACTATTGAAAGCAGAGAAAATATTGAATTGCCTATAGAACAAATAGAAGATCTAGATGATGGAGATTATTTTGGTATTAAATTATTTACCATAATTTCACTATTTTTCTCTGACCCTTTTAAATTGAATGGCAGTATTTCTGCTTCCTTTTCTCCATCACCTTGTTCCTGCCAAATCTGGTAGGTTGGTGAACTTCTCACTGAGTTCTATTAGGACTAATCTATTTTAAGCAGTATAACTTTCACTAAAAGATGCAGACTTTGATCCTGTACAATAAAATAGGTATGAAAAGTGGCATTATAGCTTTTTGAGTGAATTTTGGTATGAAAAGTGGCATCAAATAAGTTTTAATAGATAAAAACAATATCATACTCAAGATTTTTGTGTGGGTTCAATCTTATTTTAATTGGCTATGTTAAGTGATCCTAACATAGTAGCAATTGTTGAATGACAATCTATAAGGGCTTAGTTAAGAAACTCAATGATGAATTTTTATTTGCAATTGATGTTAATTTGTATGCTGCAGAATAATATACTATGATTAAGCATGAACTCAATTTTTTTTAAAAATAGATTTTTCTAGATCAAATTACAAATATAAATGAAAAATGTATTTTTTTCAGGAGTCTGTCACAAGTGTGGAGAGAAAGTAACAGGTGCTGGTCAGGCATGTCAAGCCATGGGTAATCTTTACCACACCAATTGCTTCACTTGTTGTTCCTGTGGACGAGCTTTGAGAGGAAAAGCTTTTTATAATGTGCATGGAAAAGTTTACTGTGAAGAAGATTATTTGGTAAATTTCTATAAAATGGATATATAATTTTTAAAAATTATTTATTTTCTCTGCATTAAAGTATTCTGGATTTCAACAGACTGCTGAAAAATGTGCTATTTGTGGTCATTTAATTATGGAAATGGTAAGAGTAAGATATTTCCTTTTGTTCCATTTATAATACTTTATTTAATTCAGATTTTACAAGCAATGGGAAAATGTTATCATCCTGGATGTTTTCGCTGTAGTATGTGCAATGAATGTCTAGATGGAGTGCCTTTTACAGTTGATGTTGACAACAGAATATACTGCGTGAATGATTATCACAGGTAGATTTTCAAATAGAATGCTTAATAGGTTAAGTCTCCTCTGAAGTATATTTGATACCCTTAAAATGCTTCATATAGTTTAAAACTTCTTAGATTAAAATGTTAATATTAAAATTTACTATACCGTATCTAACTACACAAGTACTATTGAAAGCAGAGAAAATATTATTTCACTTTGGAAATGACAAATTTCTAATTGTCCTTTTTTCATATTCTCAGATTATATGCACCAAAATGTGCTGCATGTGGAAAAACTATTACTCCAGTTGAGGTATTTATGCTTTTATGCCACTGTATTTGGAATAATTACAATATTTGTTTTTTGAGACTATTCAGTAAACTATTACCAAAAAAGTACAGTAATACTCTGCTTAATGCTCTATAGGTAGGTTCCTCAAAAAGGAGCTTTAAACAAAAATAATGTTATATTGAGCACTATAATTTCCCATTTGAGATTGAATGGAATTCCATGTAGATAGGTACATCCCCTCAAATATTTTTTTGTAGAGTGCTATAATGAAGTAGTGCTGGAATAGCCTTAAGCAAAGTATTACTGCAGTAATTTTATTAATGATGGTTATGTTAATAGAGAGATTTAGCAGAGCCAAACTTCTAACTTGTAACGTGTAAAATTCCATGCTAACTACACATCTAACATTTAGTTAACATGGAATTGTATAAGTTACAAGTTACAAGTTTTGTTTTGCTAAATCTTTCTAGTGATGGAATTTCAAATGTTAATCACATTGGGTGGGATTATTTCATTCCATTCCATTTTTAAATTGTTTTAAAATGTTTTCAAATAATTATCAGGTTTTTAAATATTTAATGCAGTTTTCCACATTTGATCTTGGTTTTTTTAGGGGACAGAAGAAACCGTTCGTGTAGTGTCAATGGATAAAGATTTTCACATTGATTGTTACGTGTGTGAGGTAATTACTTTTTTCCCTAGAAAACTAATTTATTGAATTAAGTTGTAGTAATAAATATTTTCGTAATCAGGATTGTGGTATGCAATTAACTGATGAGCCCGACAAGCGCTGCTATCCAATGGACACCCACCTCTTATGCCATACTTGCCATATGGCTCGTTTAGAGTCTGGTGAAATTTCTCCACCATCAATTCCTCAACGTTCATAACAAATCTATACCAGTAATTTTTTCCTAAAAAAAACAAAAACATCGTTTTGTACTTAATTTTTGTAGCTATATTTTTTTTAAAAATTTTAAGCTATTCAAGTAATGGTATTTTACATTTTATAAATATTTATAAATTGCTTTGCTTTTTTCGCAGAATAAATATTTAAATTTATTAATCCTTTTATATTGATATTTAATAATAAATGTCAAAGTTTCAAAACCAACCAGTGTTAATGTTGTGTTATAAGTTATAAAAAATAGCACATTAGATAAAGGTTAGAAATTTTTTAATGTTGAAATCTGAAATGTAATTAGATGAAATGTATATTTAGAAAGATGTAATTTTTGTCACTTTATTTCGTAGAGAATAAATAAAAGTAGAAGATTGTTAATAAAATAAAACTACAAAGTGCTTTACTTTTTTCACAGTCTGACAATCTCAATAACTTGAGATTTATAGAGAACATTGTAAAATTAACCGCATCGTGATAACGATGGACGACTTGCCGAGGGCAGCCGCATCGTCGCCAAATGACGTCATGGAAAAACTACTCAGCGATTGGCTTCTTAAGATGATGCTGGGAATCATTAGCATACGCGGTCTCCTCTCGGCTGCCGCTTTCTGAAAAGCAGGTGCGCGTCTTTTATCAGCAATTGTCAAAACTTCAGCCTCCCAAGGATACGTGAGGGAGGTAGGCACGCGGCCTAAGGACGGCGGCCAGTCCGGAATTGAGATTCGTCGTTGGCAGGCAGATCGGCGTGTGGAGGTGTAATCTGCAGCCAACATGGGGTGTGCCATGAGTGCTGAGGAAAGAGCCGCATTAGCCAGGAGTAAACAGATAGAAAAAAATCTCAAGGAAGATGGAATTCAGGCGGCTAAAGATATAAAATTATTGCTACTAGGTAAGTGTAGTGCTTAAATAAATTTTTGCTTGCATTTTTCCCACGTCTGAATAGTTAACAATCCTCGCCTCGCCCTGTTGGGCGTGATGGCCGCCATTTGTGCCGGTGGATCAATTGAATCATCCCAGCCATCGACAACCACTCATTTGCTCAATAAACTCGATTGTTTTAATCAAAATTTGCAATCTGGAATATACGTTTGCATTTAATAAACCACCCAAAATTACCCATGTGGGTATTAATCTCGTGCTCGTGAATGAATTAGCGAAATGTGCTTAACAGATATGGCCGCCCCTGGTTCAAGCCAACCCTTATTACATCTGAGTTCGATGGGAAACTTCACTCGCATTAGGATTATTAAATTGAGATTTTCTTTTATTACCGCATCTTTTTTGTGTTCCATTAAAATAGCTGAAATTGCTGCTATTATCAGCGTAATTACAATAGCATTCAGTATGCGAGTTAGCTCAGTTTAGGTTACTCATGAAAATCAATTTCCCTAGTTCAAAACGGAAGCCGGTGTCTACTGACGACTGATCTTACGATTTTTTTCCTACCTGAGTTTCATTTCAAATTTCAATATACCTATCTATATTTCATTTCAGGTGCTGGCGAATCGGGAAAAAGTACCATCGTCAAACAGATGAAGTATGAAACCCTCAATTTCTCTTCTTTATCTCTCATTTTCGACTTAAATTCAAAAAAAAAATTAAGTGAAATTTATATAATAAGTTTAATGCAGATTTATTTAATGCCCTTTCTATTTATTCATTCATTTCACTTGTAAAACATAACTCGTTTCTAAGTTGTCGTGTAACCCTGTAATTTCAACTGATCGACACGCTCGTAACGTGAATAGAAGCTTGTCGATATTTTTAGTGCTGTTTGTTTATTTTATCTTGATTTAGCAGTAGTAAAAGTGTGTTTAGTATTAACAGTTGACCTGTGGCCTGATTAAGGTGCGAAATTTGCTCGATAGTTGTTTACAGGAAAGCTTTCTTATTGATCCTCGAAAATTTTGCCTTTTCCTTCCACATAAATTTAAAGCTCAAAATCAGTTTAGGGTAAAGTAAATGTATAAAAAAATTGCGTTACCGTAGCTTTAAGCATCGACTGATAAAAATAGAAAAGAATTAATTTCTTTATTTTGCTGGAAAATTCCTAAAATACTCATTGCTAACGATTTTTTTCGAAATTATAATTAAAAAAAATAATTGGATAATTGGATAATAGAAAAATTAAAATGGAAGTAGAAAGCTTTTAGTGGAAAGGAAGGAGCGTACTGAACGGAAATAGTTAATTTCGTTCGTTTTCCCTTTCATGTATTTGATTATCCAGTAACTTAATACTCGAGCAATTGCCTTTTCATTCCCATCATCCTTTTCACACTAAATGTACATATTTTCCACAGAATCATCCACGAAAGTGGCTTCTCATCCGAAGATTTCAAGCAGTATAGACCTGTAGTTTATAGCAACACCATCCAGTCCCTCGTTGCTATTCTCCGTGCTATGCCTAACTTAGGTATAAGTTTCGGAAACAATGAAAGAGAGGTAATTTTATTATTTATTCGCTCGAACTAACCCCTTCCCTTTAATTTATTACTGTTTACAATGACGTTGAAGTTATCAGCGAAACAGAAATCTCGTTTCGTTTATCCTTTCCGCATATGATTTGAAAAAAATCAATGTTTATGTTTATTCTAAAAATACTCGCATTTTTAAAAATATTTTTTAACTGAAATTTTTTAATCGCTTTACAGCCGGATGCCAAGATGGTAATGGACGTAATCGGTCGAATGGAAGACACGGAGCCTTTTTCAGAAGAATTACTGGCAGCAATGAAACGGTTGTGGTGTGACACGGGTGTTCAGGAATGTTTTGGCCGTTCTAATGAATATCAGCTCAACGATTCGGCAAAATAGTGAGTATTAAAGTGTGTCAGGTTTTAATGATGTGTAGCTGTGAGAAATTGCGAGGCAGACAGGTAGTGATAAATTGTGGTTTCGCCTTAAACCAGTTGCGGAGCGATGACCGAGACCAGGGCCGCGGTTATAATTTGCGATATTAAAAAGTGAGAATTAAAATTTGTCTGCCCGAGTTGGATATTTCACCGCCATCTTGTTATATTGATCCTGTTGAGTGCGGGCGGTCGGAGGCAACAGCAACATGATGACAATTCTAAAAATAGACCGTCAGTTCCCAGAGCTTTACGTCCATCCTTTGCCTAGTTTGCCTCGTCAGTTCGCGTTTAAATTAAAACGAACGATGATTAAATGAACTGTATAAAATTGTAGGTTTTTATCTTGGTAATAATATACTTTTTTCTAGTTTCTTGGACGATTTGGATCGCTTGGGAGGAAAAGATTATCAACCTACTGAACAAGATATTCTTCGAACAAGAGTAAAGACCACTGGGATCGTAGAAGTTCATTTCTCATTTAAAAATTTAAATTTTAAGTAAGTTTCGTTGTTTTCCTTTAAAAATGGATGGTTTGGTAATTGTAATCGTGTCTTTGCAGATTATTCGATGTCGGTGGCCAACGATCCGAAAGAAAGAAGTGGATTCATTGCTTTGAAGATGTGACGGCCATTATTTTTTGTGTTGCAATGAGTGAATATGATCAGGTTTTGCACGAAGATGAGACGACCGTAAGAGTTTTGTTACCTGTTTTGTGAGTGTTACCTAATGGAGATATTAATTCCTAGAATCGAATGCAAGAAAGTTTGAAGCTATTTGATTCAATTTGCAACAACAAATGGTTTACTGATACGTCAATCATCCTTTTTCTCAATAAGAAAGATTTATTTGAAGAAAAGATTAAAAAATCTCCTCTTACCATTTGTTTCCCTGAATATACAGGTGAGTCGAATAAGAAAAAAAAATTGTTGCGTAGTATTTAATTTTAAGACGACGATTTTTTTTAATTTGCTTACTTTTTAAATTTTAAAAAATTTTTAATTACTTGGCCTTGGCGATGATTTTATTTGCACGACAACTCCCACTTATAGGGATGCACGCTTCTAAATGAAGCAGTGTTATTTAGTTTTCCAACATGAAAACAAGTTGTTATTAATTCAAGATGCAGATATTTCATGCGTTAAATGCTGCGACTACGTAGTTTATTATAGTTATCACCCGACAAAATTCTCTCGGTTTAATTAAATAATTTTTATTTTTAATCAGGTGCACAAGACTACGGGGAGGCAGCGGCCTATATTCAAGCCCAGTTCGAGGCTAAAAACAAGAGCACCTCAAAGGAAATATACTGCCACATGACTTGTGCCACCGACACGACCAACATCCAGTTTGTGTTTGATGCCGTCACCGACGTCATCATTGCCAATAACCTCAGAGGGTGTGGTCTTTATTAAATGGAATGGTAACCACTACGTAAATGGAACAATTTTTTTGGACGGCTGATATAAAATACTGGACATGATGTGCGTCTCCTCCTTTGCAAAGTTTGATGTGTCAGTCCTATTCATGAATCAACTAAATTAACCTCTTCGTACCAATTCATCTCATCCGAAAAAATTGCTTTTCCGTGGCTGGGAGCTTAACGCCAAATGTTGTTCTTTATATTAATTATTTTGTTGTTTGCAAATAACTTGCTCATAACAAGAAGAGGGAGGGCGAGTTTTACTTTTAATTTTCTACTTTTATCATTCTTTGCACTTGAAACTTTATTTCTATTCATGAGTTTGAACAAAAGTATATCAGGGCTATGAAATTCCAGAAAACATTAACTCGAGAAGTGGATAAAATTAAGTGGTATAACAAACCTTCCCAAATAGGAAAAAAAAAAATAGAAAAGAATCTGGATCGATCGATACCTCTCTTACTGTTAGTGAGAGAGATTTATGTACGTACAAGTAATGTACACAACATTCGATGTTTGGTAATAATCCTAGTGAGTATAATTGCTGTCCTGCATGCGTGCTCTGCTTCAATTGTCAATTTTCAATAGTACTGTAGTTTAATAGTGCGACTGGACTCTGTCACTCGTTGTGCTTTTTTCCCCCATTTTAACTGTGGAACTAGTCAATATTTATTTGGTCAATTACGAATGGTCATTTAATTTAAATATTAATTTATGACTTGTCGTTTCTAGTCATTTTTATCCTATTTAGCTATTTCTGAAACAAACACTTAAGGAAAAAGGAAACGTAGAATTTTACCTTTGTCTTTCTCCCAGTCCACTTTATGCTACTCCTCTTGATTATCACTTTTTATCTTTGAATTCCGTATCAGTCCAAAAGAGGATGACGTATATGAGGGACCATGTGGCACCTCGTCTCGTTCTGCCTGCACGTCCTATTTGGCGGCCTCCGACGAGACTAGGAGTGGCGTTCGTTTGAATGATCGCTTAAATATCCTTTTCTTTTTTGTATCTTAGCCAAGTCTCGTGTTTCTCTCGCTTTAACCAATTGTGCTCACCTGTTCGTTTCGATGATAAATGTTTCCTGAAAGAGAAGTTGAAAGGGTGACAAATACTGTGTGCCATATGCGGCTGCCTACTTGTTCGAGTGACTGTAGGCCTAATCTTTCTGTCAATAAATGCTCGTACACTTTTTTTAACGAAAAAAAAGGAAAAAAACCACTGTCGCACATGATAAAGTGCGATTTCAGCCATGAAAATTTTACTCCATCACAACTCACTTTATTCCTTTGTATCCCAGCTGAGCCCAGTTTCAAAAAGAATACATTGTTTTGAATTTTGTTTTCTGAAGGCACATTCCATCAGAATTGGCTACAAACACAAGCATAAGTTAGCCACAATGTGGTTCATCATCTGCCACAGACTTCCATAAATCATCGAATGATAATTTTACTGTTATTATTAACTAGCACACCAATGGGGGGTTGAATTAAGGTACGTGTGCGGTCACAAACTCAAATTTTACGGATATCAAATGGAGTCTAAGGGGCAAATGTTGGGTTTTTTCAGCAGTCTTGTGTACAGGCTGATTTCTTATTGTCGTATTGTGCTGTTTTCCTTTATTTTGAAAATTATTTCCATTGTTTTTTATTGATAGATGATCGATTTTCTTAATGTTTTACTTTTAATTTATATTTTAGCTTCGATTTAAGTAAAATTTGTAACGACTTTTTGTTAATGTTGGTTTATTTTGAAAATTTTTTAAATTATTTTTTATGCGTTAAATTGTTGCAGTTGAATGGGATCGTCTACAGTGAGAATATAACATTTTACCTTTTGCCAATAGCAAAGAAGTGAACTTTATACAATATTATTGCTATTATTATTATTCTATAATTATTAAATATTTTTAATTTTGAGTGGGATATTTGAAATATATCTCATTACATAATCTGGATTTGAGCTGCATTGTGAAACCATGGCTGAGAAGGCGTACAATTCCAACTATAATTGCTTTCTTCGTGTTGTTTCTTTTCTGTGAAAGACTTTTTGTACAGTGTCTCTTGTCTTTGGAGAATTTCAGTACCGGTTTTCTCCGAGTTAGAGGTGCAGAAAACACGAGAATTCGGTATTAAAGGTTATAGTTTCTCCAAAGAAAGCAGACAAAACGCCAAAATTAAGCCATTTTTATTAAATAAGAAAATAAATGTCCTTTTTATTTCAAAAAATTTATCTGTATTGTTATTAATGGTTTCTATATATTAAGCAAGTAAATTTTTTTTTACAATATAAATATTTTTATTTTTTGTTTGGAGTGATATGCTGAGAAGCCACATCAAAGAAATCTCAATAGCTCTGGTATCGAAATTGTTTACTAAGCGTTTGAAGCGTCATAAGCTTTCGCGCATGCGCGAGCTCGCTGAAATGAAAGAGTTATCGCGATCAACATAAACACTGCGATTAGCGAATTGACGCGATTGTTATCGGAATTGTCGGTCTTTTTTAAGTTATCAAGGGCTGACAAGTTATATAAATCATTCATGTCCTTTTGTTTGCGATTCTGATTGCAGCATAAAACATGGCTGCACTGATGTGGAGTGCCGAGCAAGAAGCGGTTGATTATAAAGATCTGCAAGTAAATATTATAAGTAAAAATTTCATATGCAATTTAGATAACATTTTTCACAGGCAACTGCTATGGATGTGGATTGCAGTGGAGAGCTTGCACTTTTGGCGGGGTAAGTGCTAAGTGCATCATAAAGAATTGCACGTTCACATAATAACAAATATCTATTTGTCAACAGTCGACGGTATTTGGCTCTTATTAAATTAGAAAAGCCGCAACAAGTGATTAAAATAGTTTCCCGTCAGAGCAAATGGGAAGTTGGTACTGCAGAATGGAATCCACACATGTCATGCGAGAACATGTTTGCAATCTCTGTGAGAATTATTAATTTTTCACATTATTTACTGTGTACCTTAAACAATCTTTGACAATCGTTTTCTTACATTGATAATTAACTGTAAATATAAAAATTAATATAAGCTTTAATATCTGCCTATAGTGCAATCAAAAAGCAGAAGTAATTGCATGGCGGGAGAGTCAGCTTACAACTGTGCAAAGTTTGCGAGCTCATACTCGGATTATTGGGTAATAGATGAGTATTTCTGAGTTCTTGTAATTAGATTACATTATCATTTCTTTATAGAGACTTAAATTGGTCGCCATTTGATCCAAATCTGCTTGCTACATGCTCAGTAGATAATTACACGTTTATCTGGGATGTCAGAGACAGCCGCCGACCAGTTTTGTCATTAACATCAATAGGTATGAATTTAATTAATTATAAGACTTTGAGTTCATTCGTAATTTCGTTACATAGCTGGTGTTAGTAAAGTACGATGGAATCGAGTTTCCAATAACTTGTTAGCGACGTCCAACGAAGGCGATGTTAGAATTTGGGATCAAAGAGTAAAACTATTTCGCTTTTTCGTAATTAATTTTAATTAATTAAACTGGATGATATTTTTTATTTTAATATTAGAAAAATAGTTGTCCTTTGCTGTATTTAGCAGCACATACAAAACGAATTCTAGGTCTAGATTGGAATCCAAACCATGAATGTCAGTTAGCTACTTGCAGTCAGGAATGTACAGTTAAAGTAAGAAGAAGAAAAAATTAATTTACACACATTTAATTTTTTGTTTGTTTTCTTTTAAGTTTTGGGATATTTCAAATCCTAGACATGTAGAAAATGTAAATACAATAAATTCAGCATTTCCTGTATGGCGAGCGCAGTACACCGTAATGAATTTTTTATAGATGAGGTTCTTTGCAGAGCTTAAAATTTATTAATTTTACTTTTAGCCATTTGGTCAAGGCTTAATCACAGTCGTTCTTCCTCAATTACGGAGAGGAGAAAATGGAGTCTTTTTGTGGAGTATGAGTAATTTAACTTCACCGATTCACACATTTGTTGGCCATACGGATGTAGTTTTAAATTTTGCATGGAGGAGGCAAAAAGAAGGTCAGACTTCATTATTGAAGTAAATGTGTGTTGAAATTGCATTGTAATCATAGATCGTGAATATCAGCTTGTGTCGTGGTCTAAAGATCATCACTTGCGAATTTGGAAAATGGACTCTCAATTGCAGAAAGTAAATTAATTTCGTTTACTGTAGAATTGGACTTGACTCTTTAACTGATGATTAGATGTGTGGTTGCGATATGGACATAACGGATACCTCAGATCCCGACGTTGGATTGTCAGATCCTGTAGACACTTTAGAAGTAGGCAGTGGGTTGAGTCAAGCACTGGCAGCCGAGCGATCCGTTGCTGGTACTCCGTTTTCGACGACGAAATCTGCAGATGAAAAATCAGACCTCGCTTCGTCAATATCATTACCACGAACGTTGCAGCAAGAATTCAGTTTGGTGAATATTAATATTCCAAATGTGACCATTGACGAGGTATTGACAAATTTATTGTTTAAATTATGCTGATCTATATTCAAGAACATATTTTCAGATGGATGCTATCAAAAGATCTTGCAACATATCAGCTGTTAATGGGAGACACATCGTTAAACTACAAATGAGTTTTCCAGCTTCTTATCCTTTTAATTCGGCACCCACTTTCCAATTTTGCAAAGGAACGACCATAGACACGGCATTTAAATCTGATTTGTTAGCTGTACGTTGAATTTTGAACTTTTTGCAGTCGGAGAAATGATCGTCGATTATTTAATTGATTTTAGGCATTGAGAACGACATCTCAACATCACGTGAAAAGAAATCGCACATGTCTTGAGCCTTGTTTACGGCAACTTAAATTAATCCTCGATTCTTTTTTGGTCAGTAGGTAATAGACTGTTGTAATTAATGATGTTTAATCGATGAATTTCCTTTAGGTGAAAGAGCAAAGTGCGAATCTTTTGGATACAACAAGTTCATTTCGTTTAGAGCCCGGTTTGTCTCCTTTCTTGCCAGCAATTAATACGTATGGAAGTTTTCAAGACGTATCGGTTCCATTCCCTCGCACTTCTGGAGCTCGATTTTGTGGGGTTGGGCTTCTCGTCTCGTTTTCCCCTCCATCTCACTTCAAACGGCTGTCTAACCCCGGAGAAAGCACACCTCGCTCATTATCAGCCCTCGTCGCATATGCCTCTAATCCAATACATACCAGTACTCCTACTTTTAACATTTATTCATCTGTCGCCCAAAGTCCGTCTACAGAGACTGGTGTGTCAGTTTCATCTTATTATTATCAAGACAGAGTAAGTATTTGCTTAATACACATTCAGTTGAATATCAATGATAAATTTCTTCATGTTGCCTTAGAAAACACGAAGCCGGGGAAAATCAATCAGAGATGGAGAATCACATGGAAGTGATTTGAAATCAAATAAAGCTGGCACTGTTGTAATGTACGATGTATCATCTCTATTACCACTTAATCGTGGCCTGGCAGAATCATATTTGTACAAAATTCGAAATCTTTGATTTACTGTGATTTTAATTTGACTTTTTGTCCATTTTAGACTTAATCCTAGAGATATTTCTACCATGTGTGCAAAAAATGCAAATGCAGCACTTACGGCAGGAAGAAAAGATTTAGTTCAGGTAGTTAATTTAGTTCAACGTATTTATGATGAACTGAAAAGAGCAAAATAATTATGAATGGGGTTTTTGCAGCTATGGTCAATAGTAACACTGATTGCTAATCCCTCGCTAAATCAGAATTCAGACCACAACACTGAAAGTCCTTGGGCACATCATCCGTTTGGAAGAAGGTTGTTACAGTCATTGTAAGGATTACAGTAATACTTGCATTAAAAGATGAATGAATTTTATGATTTTCATGCAGGATGAACCATTACATCAAAATTGGCGATATTCAAACTGTAGCAATGTTGTGCTGTGTGTTTTTACCAAATTTTCCAGAAAAATCAACAAATTTAAAGAAAACTGCTCGTATTGCGGACACTGCAGTTTATACTGTAAGTATCGTGGTTGTCGTTAACGGATCAGCGCGTTTGGGCGCGTCTGATTTGGGCGCAGTTTCATTGCGGCGCCAAAAAGAACCGTTTGGGCGCCAGGGGCTCCATTTCAGCACCGATGGGTTGCATTTCAGCGCCAATAATTATTGGGTTGCATTTCAGCGCAAATAATTATTTAGTGTTTACACAACAATCCCCATTATTCAAACTACTTACATCATTAAAAATCACTTTCACATTGTTAAAAACAACTTAAAATCAACATTCTTACAACCTCTTTACAAAAAAGTTGGGGATGTGAATGGTGGTTTTCGAGGGGATTTAAATGGCACTTACGGTTTGGCGAGGGGGGTGAGGTTTTGGGGGCGGAGACTACCAGTCCGTATGGGTGTGTTTGGGAAGTTTCGGCGGATTGGTGAAACCGGAAGTTGGGGTTTATAATGCTCCAAATCGTTGTAGAGCACGAAATGTGGTAGGGAGAGGCGAGCACCAGTTTTGGAGTGGTCTTAAACACGACTTCCGGTTTGGTGAAGGGTATGAGATTTTCTGGACATCAACTACAAGTCCACGTGGATGTGTTTGGAAAGTTTCGATGTTGTAGTCAAACCGGAAGTTTGGTTTTGAGCCGCTCCAAATCGTTGCAGAACGCGGTATGTAGTGACTGGAACTTGTTGATGAATTCAACTTCCGGTTTAGTCAGAGCCGTGGTATTTTCTGGGCTTCAACTATTTGAGCTTTGTCAACAAATCTGCAAAATTTTAAGCTTCTAACCAAACCGGAAGTAAGTTTTAAAACTCTAAATTTTTGACGACTATAAACCGGAAATGATCGATTTTCTTATTTTTCTGTTAATTTATATTTCAAACTTTTTACTAATTATTTTTTCTTTTCAACAGAACAAGAGGAAGAAGCAACAACAGGACACCGGCAAAACCGCAAAGAAATACAAGGAATTTAAGTTTTAAATTCAAAATTTCATTTCATCATTTCATTTCGTTATTACTATGTAATTACAAGTTACTTTTCTTTTTGCAATTAAATAAATATTAAATAGTACAGAATTAAAAAATTGAAATTATTTCATCTAAAATCTTAAAATTGGTCGATTACCTCTTGTCATTCCAAATCATAGTAATTCTGGTTTGTCTTTCCCTTTCTTCTCGACGAACATTTTGGTCAGAATAATAAAATTTTGCATTTTTTCCCCAATCATAACAAAGAAATTGGAAGGAAAAAAACCGGAAATGGCATTAAAATGAGCAAAATAATGCGAATAATTTCATATTTTGGAATTTAAAAAAAAAAACAAAGTGAGGGAACCGGAAGTGACTCAATGATTCGAAAAATTGGAAAAGCCCGTAAAAAGTTCAAGATATCAATATTATGCCATAAAAATTGAATCTAACTCGTTGTATTTACTCTAAAAAATTAATAAAAATTAATAAAAAATTTTCAAATTTTTTTCAAATTTTTTCATATTTTCTTTAGTTCAAAGTGGCGACGTGCAGTGATGAGAGAATTGACTAAAATGCATCGTATTGCGCATCCTCATGGACTTATAAAAAAAAAAAAAAAAAAAAAAGCGGTTGAAATAACCAATTCACCCTATTCCCCCCCCCATCTTTGCTTTGATCTCCTTGACCCTTTGGTCACTGGTCACTACTGGTCATCAGTCAATCAGAGCAGATTAAAAATGATGCAAAATGATGCAAAATGATGAGAGAAATTGATGGGAAATTGGATGATGAACCATATGGTTCCATTTGAGCGTTATTGGTGAGTCGAGTGAAAAATGATGAAAAAATATCCAGGCCGACTTCCACCATTTATTTTCAACTTGGAATTTGTGAAATTTTCAGTTCCTGTTCTAAAATTTCACCATTTTCATTGACTGGAAATAATATTTGGAAATTTGGTGAAAAAAGTTGCAAATTTCATTGTGTTGACAGATAAAATGTGAAATTTCGTGTTTTAATGAAATTCCTGTGTTTTCTTTGAAAAAAGTTGAAAAAAAGATGGAATTTTCCATTTTTTTTTCACTCAAAAGAGATGTAAATTTGCATTGTTGAATGGAAAAAAAATTTGAAAAAAATGCGAATAAAATTGCATATATTTTAAGTGAGGGAACCGGAAGTGAGTCGATGATTAGAAAAATTGAAAATTTCAATCTTTAAAAAAAGAAGTGGGGAAACCGGAAATGACGTTTCATTAATTATGAATACAAAAAATTGAAAAATTCGACTGAAATTTGAACATTTTGCTCAGAATAATAATTTGTGAAAATTTGCACGTTTTGGGTTTTAACAGTTTTTTTAAACCGGAAGTGACGTCATGATTAGAGAAATTGGACATTTTCATCTAAATAATGTGAAATTTGCATATTTTGAAGAATAAACTGTGGGAAAAAGTTAAAAAGTCAAAATAATCAAACCGGAAGTGATGTTATGTTTAGAAAAATTTAAGAAATTGGATATTTTGATCTAAATAATGTTAAAATTTGCATTTTTTGGATTATAAAATGTGGAAAAACGTCGAAAAAGTCGAAATAATCAACCCGGAAGTGACGTCATGATTAGAAAAATTTAGAAATTGGATATTTTCATCTAAATAATGTGAAATTTTGCATTTTTTGAAGAATAAAATGTGATAAAAGGTGAAAATTTGCAAAAAACGTCGAAAAAGTCGAAATAATCAACCCGGAAGTGACGTCATGATTAGAAAAATTGAGAAATTGGGATATTTTGACCTAAATAATGTGAAATTTTGCATTTTTTGCGATGTTCAAAGTTGAAAAAGTTGAAAATATGCAAAAAATGTCGAAAAAGTCAAAGTAATCAAACCGGAACCGGAAGTGACGTCATGATTAGAAAAATTTAAGAAATTGGATATTTTGATCTAAATAATGTGAAATTTTGCATATTTTGAAGAATGAAATGTGGGAAAAGTTGAAAACTTGCAAAAAAACGTCAAAATAGTCAAAGTAGGAAAACAGGAAGTGACGTCATGATTAAAAAATTTGAGAAATTGGACATTTTGACCTAAATAATGTGAAATTTTGCCTATTCTGGGTTGTTCGAAAGTTGAAAAAGTTGAAAATTTGCCAAAAAAAAAAACGTCGGAAAAGTCAAAGTAGGGAAACCGGAAGTGACGTCATGATTAGAAAAATTGGAAAAGCCCGTAAAAAGTTCAAGATATCAATATTTTGCCATAAAAATGTTGAGAAACATGAAAAGTGAAAAGAAAAAAAAAAATTTGCAAAATGTCTAGTTTTTGGCTAAAAAAAAATATTGAAAATTTGAATAATTTCTCTGCCAAAAGTTAAAGATTTTCTACTTCTTAAACTCGTCTTAACCTAACCTCACAAGTCTTAACCTAACGTATCTTAACCTAAACCTAACGTGTCTTAACCTAAACCTAACGTGTCTTAACCTAACGTGTCTTAACCTAACGTGTCTTAACCTAACGTTTCTTAACCTAACATTTCTTAACCTAATGTTTCTTAACCTAACGTGTCTTAACATTAATCAAATTTTTCAGGTGAAAATTTGCATATTTTTAGCTGAATAAAGGTGAAAAACATGGAAATTCGTAATGAAATAGACCGGAAGTGACGTCATCTACAAAAGAAAAATCAAAAAGTCGAGTATTTTGGCTATAAAAAAGAAAAAAAAGTGAAAATTTGCATATTATTAGCTGAAAAAAGGTGAAAAACATGGAAATTCGTAATGAAATAGACCGGATGTGACGTCATCTAGAATTTTAGTCAAAATTTCGAATTTTTGTGATAAAATTTTCGATTTCAATCAGAATTTTATTACATTTTCGAATTTTTTGAGAAATTGTTCAATTTTAATCCAATTTTCATTCAAAATTTCGAATTTTTTTGATAAAATTTCCGGTTTTAATCATAATTTTGACAAATTTTTTAATTTTAGTCAAAATTTCGGGTATCACGCTGGTGGGTGGGGGAAACCGCCGGTGGACGAAACGGGGAAACCGTTGTACGGGGATGTGTTTGGGACACAAGGCAGCAAGTTTTTGGTGAGATTTAATTTAATTTTGATTTTTGCTCAAATTTATTTGATTTGTCATTTTTTCTTGTTACTTTTATTTTAGACGTCACTGGCAGACGAAGAAGTGGACCGGACGTTGTGGGGCGAACTGGAATCGGAATCGGAGTCGGAATCCGAAGAGGAGGAGGAGGAAGAAGAGGAAGAGCCGGACAAGAGCGGCATAATGACCCCGGCCGAGGG
>JAQIXT010001059.1:0-19691 GCA_034700445.1 Stenotaenia linearis | reverse complement strand
AAAAATAAAAATTAGAGTGTAAAAAAAGATGTGTCTGGGTCCTGAGTCCTGGGTCCTTGGTCCTGGGTCCTGGGTCCAATTATGCAAAGTTCTACAAAAAGAGTAAAGAAGTTAGAATGCCTTTTGTTCTGTATGTAAAACAAAAGATAAACTAGTGTATTTACTAAACAACAAATACAAAAGTGTGAAAAAGCTTTTAACATTGAAATAATGTAATTCTCAAAGCTTTTGCTAAAGATTTCAAAGTATACATAAATCCATATGAATAAACATATTTTTGAAGTAAATGCTTTAAATTTTTAGAGCTGGTTTATCAATTGCTTTAAAAATTTGAAGCATTTACTGCTAAAATTAGATGCGACATGTATTTATTTTTTTAAATTTTAAGCTGAAACTTTAAAAATTAATTTAAAATATTCAAAAAATGGCTTGCCATCAGATCAAATAAATAGCATTAAAGCATAATTTAAAGGATTTAGATAATAAGTTGGCGGTTTTAATCATACAACTCAATGACTCGACTAAGCGGCATTTGTCGCAAATAAGCGAATCAAATTCTGCTTATTTTCTCGATTTCTTTTCATTCTTTAAGATTTGTCCGAAATAAGCGGCTGCCCCGCTGTATGTAGTCTTTTTGTTGGAGATTTACAGTAATTGCTGTTGACCCTATAGTTTTTACATAAAGAATTTATAATAAAATCAAGAATTACAATGCCGCTTAAAACCATACACATGTTTAGCAATTTTTTCTGTTCCAACAAACAACAAATGGCAAAGTTTATAAGTTTTCCACTGACAATGTGTAGGATACTCCTGACAAGTTCTGTTCATGACTTGTTCCTTACAAACATTAATTACTAAAATCTGTTAACAACAACATGTGTTGCATTCATTAGTCACAACATGAAACTAGTGTTGGGCAAGTAGAAAAAGATGGGGAGGAAGAGACACAGAAGAGCAAGTTTTAAATATATTAAATTCCATTCCAATTCTTCCATTGTTTTTAACTTAATCAGGCATCAAAAAAAAATTCTCTAATCTCATGATTATGTGAGCTTTACCCAAAACTGTTCATTGCAACAAACATAAAGAGAAACCATTGTGAAATGTAATTAAAATGACTACTGCTCATTCATGTTCTAATCCCTTCCATTCACAAAACTTAACTGTAGATTAATTAACAAAAGAAATAAAAATAAAGGAAAGAAAAAATTGTGAATTTAAGAGAGGATTTTTATCTAAAAGAATGAGAGCAAAATTGGATTTCGGTTGAAAAGGAAAGGCGCCCTTTTCACTGTAATAATGTAATCTGGTCTCTGAAGTAACCACGCAATTGGATTATAAGTTTTTTAATTTTTAATTTTTCTTGTATGCTAATTTTGAATAAAGGATCTTTCTTTAAGTTTCCTTTTAGTTAATTAGTTTATAAATGGATAGAAATGCCAAATTGAGACAATAAGATTGTTTGATGATATAAATAACTAATAATTTCTTCTTTTTTTTTAAAAAGAAATTTTTGAAAAATTATTAAGGAGATTTTAATGAAATATAATACGATTAAAGCAATTGCCGTGAGCAAGAAGATTTGATTCGTCACAAAATTAATTACGAATGATTTATTACGATAAATTTGTGGCGGGTTATGTTTACTCTGTTATTTTATGACTGCAATTACTTTACTAAATTGAAAGTAAATTTGTGAACTCTGTTTTGATTACGGAAGTTAGAGGGTTGTAAATTAGCTAAGATTTTATGAAATTTTTTTTAAATTTAGCAAGATCTTAATTTATTTAATTAAAATAGATTTTTTTTTGTATGTTGTTACTTAGTTACGGTTTTATTGTTGTATTGATTACAATGTTTGCAGTTTTTGTATTTTGAGGAATAAAAAACGATTTTTAATATTAAAATGCGGGTTAAAGGGAATTTTATTAAATTTTGGAAAAAATTTCAGTATTGTCAAATATTGCATTATTTATTTATATATAAAAAATGCAAAAGGCTGTAATTCTCTTCCTACTCAAAAATCCCATTAGTTGAGTTGTTATTCTGAAAGTGCTGAATTCTGCGGGGATTTGCATGAAAAGAATGTGTACACCTTTCTGACATTTTTTGCATATTTTTAAGGCTTAACTTTAGATAAACTTGATTAAGAAAACTGCTAACTTCGAATTTCCAAGATGACTTAATTTATACACAACATTTCTATTGTTTATTTCTAGTTAAGAATATTACTTTTTTGATTGTTTCTTGCAAGATTTTAAAAAATCATGTTGACAGTTGGCATGTCTATCCAATCGACCAAAAAAGGTACTAAATCAGACTCCTTAGCAATTTAAATGTTAATTTACATTTCATTATCCTTAAAGAGGAGTTGGGAGATCAAATCTTAAATCACTTTCACAAACCATTAGATAAGGAAAAAGTTGATTGTGGAGACAGTTCGATGATTCAATCATTAGACTTTCCTGATTTCAATTCAGTATTGGTTTAGCAACTTGCACCATTAGAGAAATTCTTAACTCAATAAGATTTTCAAAATCTCTATTTTAAGCTTTTCTCAGACTTTTTTTTTTCAAAAATGAAGAAAAAACATCTTTTTTGCATGTGATTAAAATTCTACTGAAAAATTCTCATTTTTCAAATAAATAAATTGTTGGGGCTTTACACCTTCTCTCCAACTTATCTCTTTCCATCTGAGAAAGGTTTTGTGGAATTTTTCTTTTATTAAAGAAGAAAAAAGGATGTGAATTAGTGTTGTTTTGCGCGTCTTGATTTTATAATTAAATTTGGTTTAGTTTAATTTCGCATAAATGTAATTTTGATTTTATTTTTATTTTTACGGGAAATATCGGTAAATCAATTTCAACTTGGAGGTTTTCCATTGGCAGACATTTCGTGTCAGAGACTTTTCCCTGGGAGTTCTGTAGGCATTTGCATCAAAGACTTATCCCAGTCAACAGCCACTCGCTTGTGGCAATGTAAATCGAAACCATGCCGGGTCAAAGCTGCCCCTTGTAGCATGAAAGCCAGCACGGCAAAGCATCTCCGGGCTCCAGTGTGAACACAACTGACTTCCAAGTACTCTATTGGGTTTCTCACTGCAAGAAAAATGAGATTTACAAAATTAAAAAATAATTAAATTTATATTTACAAAATTTGTAAAATTGACCACATTACGTTAATTATTTAACAATTACCGTAAATGGTTTTCAACGTAATTCGACAAAGACTTTTAAATTGAGTTTAAGCTTCGTTATTCGAAGTAACAAGACAAATTACGAGTAAATCGAATCGAAATCAAATCCCAATTCACTGCTCATTGATTAGAACTCAAGCTCACACCCCACCACAATGTGATTGAATTAACCGTAATTTATTTTTAACATAACTCACTTTAATGCATCACCCGACCAAAAAACTGCTTTTCTTATTTAGAATTTTATGGGTTGGAACTTAGGTCACGTAACCAATTACTTTTTAATAAAAAAAAATGGAATCAAGTTTAATTTAGCCGCGCCTTTAATATGTGGCTTAAAAGGAATGCAGAAAATTCAGCACAAGTCAGCTTTTCTTTTTCTATATGTTAACCATTAAGTGTAATGACGAGCCCATCCGTGAAATAAATCTTGCAACCTCAACTGATGGCAATGGCTCAGCAAACAACTGTATTGCAGTCTATATAACTTGATGATCTTTTCTTCCTTCTACCATTTTGAGGTCTTGACCCTCACATGATGTCGGACAATGTCATAAATTCGACTGACCACTATTGTAGAATGCTTGGTAACACGGTCACGGTTGGTAGCTTTATTGTACACCGAGTCCACCATGGACATGACACTTGGCTGCGCATGCTCAGTTAACCCGTGACAAATGGCCAAAAGAATGGAGCAAAGAAACAGTCCTGTTTGCCATAAATTTTCAAGAGGTTTAGTTCTTACTTCGCAGCGTGTTGCCTCTTGGCGCGATGGTGAAGTGGAATTGCATTTACTGCCGCAAAGAGTGTATAATGGCCGTATTAGACGCGAAATAAGTGTAAAGAACATTTTTTATTGCAAATTGTGTATCGGTTTCGATTTAATCTCTTTGCAGACGCGCACTGGTGTATTTAGGAGAAGCTTCCGTACAGAAATATCATGTAAAAATGCATTATTGTATTGCGGGCTTTCACGCTACAAGGGGCAGCTAGAATTAAAAAGCAATGCGTAGCACGATGATTGGTGTATTGCGGACTTTCATGCTACAAGGGGCAGCTAGCATTAAGAATCAAATTGGGATGTTTTTTTTTATTGCGTTGCGGGCTTTCATGCTGCACGGGGCAGCATTGACCCAGCGTGATTCTCTAAGGGATAACATGACAGCTCCACGTGACGTCGGTCTACAAATTTTAGTGCAGTTGTTGCGGTGTGGGGGTTTTTATGTGGGTGTGTTGGTCTGAATATTCTCGTTTTAGGCGTGTTTTAAGTTCTTGTTTACACAAACAAGAGGAAAAATACTTTTGTTTACTATTTTTAGTAGTTGTCGAATGTCGAGTGGGGATCATGGGTTCTGTCACTTAACAATTTGGGAAACAAGGGAAGGAATTTTTTTAGTTTTTTCTTTTATTTGTTTTTTACGAACCTGATGTTACATTTGGTCGCTTACAGACACTTTGCATTTTTCAATTCAGTGCTTTGGAACAATGACGAAATGGCGATCGATGTTACTGAACGATTTGCTTGGAAATGAAGAAACTTTTGTTTTTATTTTTAGTTATTTTATAATTTTTTTATAATAAAAATGAAATTTACATTAAGCAAAATTTGATGAATTTAGCTAGTAATTAGCAAAACGACAGGTAATTACGTTAAAAAATATTTACACAGAGATTGAGCCATCAATCTAATTTTATATCATGAAAGGATTTTTTTTACTTTAATAAAAATTAACTTTTATGTAAATATTTGGATTTGAAGAGTCCAACCCGTTACAACGAACTCGTATGTAACGAAATCCTCGTTATAACGAAATCCTCGTTATAACGAAACAATCCAAAATCTCCGATTTATTTTTCAAAAAAAAATTGTTATAACGAAACTCGCTGTAACGGAACCTCGTTATAACGAATTTTTTTTTTTAGTTTTCAGCATTTCGTTATATCGGGGTTCTACAATTCAAAACTTCTTCCGAAGCCGGAAATGCTAGGTGACTATACAACAATGTAAGCATTGCGGGCTTTCATGCTACAAGGGGCAGCTTTTCATAGGACAACACAGGATCGATGTGCTGATAGCAGCTTTAGTAATTTTCACAAAAAGCCTAATCAAGTTCAATTTTTGAACTTTGTTGGCATACAGTATGTTAAAAGAGAAGGTGTGATCTTTTGTTAAGTTGTGTGCCTTTCAAAAGAGAAGAGTTGCCTCCTTTCATGTGAGTGACGGAAGCAGGAAGTGATGAAGTAGGGTTAGCAAAGCAGAATTTTGGATGACATGATTGAAAAATGAAAACGCTCATTGCTCATCATCAGCTGCCAAATCTCGTTAGAAAGAAAGGCTCGCGAGACGAGATTGGCAGGGCATTGCACTTTTATTTTTATAATAAATTACCAATAATCTGGTATTTATTATTTAAGCACCATCTGCAGTGAAGTTGTAATTACGCCTCGGTGGAATTTTAATTTTTAATTTTCGTTCTGATTTCATGTATTAACGCGTGATTAATATTAATGCTTTACAAAGATTTAGTTAGATTTAGGTCGGGATCAGAGAATCATCATTAAGTTTTAATCGGATGCGGAGAATCATTATGTGTTTAAAATCTGAGAGTAATGCGGGAATCCTAAGTCTCTTACGGCAACCGGAAGTGAGATTAAACGCTTTTAAAAATAGCAGACAGCGCTTACAAAAGCTTTGGTTCATGTGTCGTTGGTGACTTTTACTTGACTTTAGCTGACAAATAAATAGAAGCTGGGAAGCGGAAGGGACAAGAATGAAAATATTGGGAATGAAAAAGAATGGAGGATTGTGGAAGATATTGTTATTAATGCGAATAGAGTTTGCGGAAAACAAAACTTATGTCTTATAAGTTATATAAGTTCCATGTTAATTATAAATCTAACTTATATTTAACGTGGAATAAATAAATAAATAAATCATAAATTTTGTTCTCCGCAAACTCTCTAATGTCTTTGAATTTGTCTTCCGGAAACTCTTATAAGTAATTTAAATGCAGACTTTATGAAAACCCTGACTAACTTACCAATAATTAGAGAGACGATATTGCTTTAGGTCACCAGTAGTTTCAAAGGTCGAACACGATCTGTCGCGAAACCAAAATCTCAATACAAATATAAATATATCTACATAAATCTAAATATTCACATAAATCGTAAATCTGAATACAAGTGAAACCTTCCAATTGGAGTCGGGGACAACCAATGAAACAACAACCAGAAGGAAAAGGATTTCTTTCCTTTTGCCTGTTGGCAGAAGAAAAGAAAGTAAGGCTAAAACCAACAAGAGAAAAAGAAAAACCGTGACCTCGACAACATCGGAAGTACCAGCGCTCTCGTTCGGCATCACACAAAGTAGCAAGGGGAACTACATGGAATCACTAATCTTGACCTAACGTTGGTCTATGCATGAAAAAATCATTAAATTTTTTCCCTCATGGTTATATCCTCAACAAAAAGTCACTTCTTGTCTTTTTATCTGCCATTTTTTTGCTCACTTCAAGCCCGTCAAAGACTTAACTGGCTTACGACAAGATTTAGATTGTTGCAAGCAAGATTTCATTAAAATTAACAGCCTAGAAGAATCAACAACAACTCAGCAAAAGATATAGCATCTTCTAACAGAAATAATAAAGAAAATAGATATTTGTGGCAACAAGAAAAACAATCCCAATAACTGTAAATTATTAATAGAGTTTGCGGAAAACAAAACTTATGTCTTATAACTTATAAATTCTATATTAATTATAAGTTTTTATTGCAAACTATTTTGCATCAACAGGAAGCAAAGACACCATTGTAGTAAAAGTTATTAAAATTTTACATTAACTTGTCAATTTTGATATGCATAATTCAATTCAATGAAATTCATTCTATAATAAGCTTAATTTTAAAATATTCTAATTTAAAATTTCTAAAAACCTTTTGAAAACGTTAGCCTTTTTCGTACAGAAGCAAAATTAATATTAAAAGCAAAGGAATATCGACTTTCTATTCAAACATGAAAGCTTAGAACTATAACTTTGACTCCCATAGGTACATGCGGGGAAAATTGTAAATATTTAACAATTTCTTTGAAACTTAAGAAGGCGTTGAAGGATATGGAAATAGAATCGATATATTTTGCATAAAAATACAAATTGAAAACGATTCTAAACAAAAATCCATATAATCCCCGCCAAGGAATACCAAACACATTGAAAGCTACATTTCTGGGAGTTAAAGGATTACATGACACATAAATCATCACTTTTTGGGTTTTAATTATACATTACTTTTATTTTTTTATTTTTTTTATTTAAAAAAAAAATTTTTTTTTTCAATTAATTATTTAATTCGGTTGTATAATCACTTTGAAATTATAGGCCTAATTCATTACTCGTTTTACAAATTCATTATTTAGTTTGCTGGGAGTTATTAATAACGTGTCTGTTTAAAATTACATGTAATTGTATGTTTTGAATTGCAAGTTGTTGAAAAAGTACTTTGTTGTGGAAAAATTTATCAACATTTCACGTCGACTGTAATGTTTAATTAATGTCCGAGAGAAGAGGTCCAATTTCCAATTCAGCAATCAAGGTAATGCAATGTGATCAAAGCAGTGTGGGCAAACTGTCAAGTCAATTTCAAATGCTACTTAAAGTGTTGCCAAGTAATCTCAGCAACTCTGACCAATTCATTAACTCTCAGTAAATTTTTTTCAGTTTAGTTTTAATTTGTTTTTATTTTTTTTTGTAAAAGACGAATGAAAATGTTGGATTTATACGCAATTTTTAAATGGGTTTTTAAGTGCAGTATATAATTTTTTTTTTAGTGAAAAGTAAATAATTTTATTTTGGGTGCTTTTTTGGATTATTTGGGTATTTTGAACTATTTTTTTGGTTTTTTCCATTTTTTTCTTTTTATCATGTTTTACTGTATCTGTCAGTTGATAGGTGACCATTGTTATTTCTATTAAAACCCATACATTTTTAAAAACCCCATGAAAAATTGAAGTTTCTGGTAAAAGTTTTATGAGTTGTCATGTGTGCTAATGGGATTTATAATATTTATGGGTTTTAATGGGAATAACGAGTGGTTGGTCATTACCCATTAACTGACAGATCTTGTGGGAATCTGAACTTATGTGGGCAACTGATGTTCATAACATAACAATGTTATGGGTTCCCATCATTAATTCAATGTGTTTTTTAACCCCGGTCAACTCTATGGGGATATTTGTGGTGCCAATTTAACCCTAAAGCCATGCGAACAGTGGTTTGTCCACTGACCAATGATGGCTCTTTTAGGATCTTGTTTACAAGAAAAATAAGAAAAATTTTGTAAATTTTGTAAATGTGATTTTTCTTCCCATACAATCTAATGTACAAATAAAGTAAAAATACTTAGTTTTTTTTTTTTTTTTTGTGATATAAAAAATTTTGATGGAATATTGGATAAAATGACAAATAATAAAAAAAAGGGGAAAACTTGCACCTTTTATACTTTTCTTGAATCCACTCATTTTATGGCCATATTTCTGCATATTGAATTTCTCTATCTAATTTATACTGGTTTCGAATTATTTCCTAATTATTAGTCCGGAAACTAAGAGGATAAGAATAAATGTTGGTAATTTAATTCTGGAATTGTATATGCTTAATTTCGGCAAAGCGTCGCCGTGTTTACACGTAATATTTCACGATGTATTTTATACCTCCGCGTGTGGCTTCTGGGACTTTGCTTTCCTTTATTATGAAAATGAATTTTTTTTTTCTAAGAAAAAACCAACAAAGTGATTCCACTCGGTGCTGTAAGGTTTAACCTTTGTTATGATATAACACACAAGCACTGAAATTAATTTCAAAGTTTTAAACATTTTTCCACTCTGTTATTGCTTTTATATTTAATAAACAAAGGTCATTATTTTATACGGATGACTGGTTTATTGCGAGCAATAAAAACAAAAATTAAGTGCGAGGAATTAAACTCGCAAGAATGAGCTTGGAGTTTCATTCTAATGAAAGATAGTGATTGATTTTCTTTTTTTCGAGTGGTGTTCGATAGAACGGAAGGGAATTGAGGACATTTTTTGATATTTTATATAAGGTGATTAAAATTGGCGATAATTGTTTTGATAATGTCACAGTAGATTAAATTTTAGTTCTATAGAACATTTTTTTCTAGAACTTTAAGGCGATGCAGCTTCTTACGAGTAATGAAAATATTTTCGCCAACATTTCTCTTCCAGCTGCCATTATGATTAATGTTAATGTTTGTTTTTACGTTGAATGAATTTATTGGGTTTTTTACACGAGCTGCAGTTAAATGCGGTACACAATGGAGATTGCGGGTACAACGATTCATCTTAACTTTGTTTTTATTGTTGCCTTTAGAGAGAAAAATAAGATAAAACCTGAATTATGCATTAGAATTTCCCAATTTTATCACCAAATACAATACAATTCGGCAAATAAGGGTTGTCTTGGAGAATGTTTACTGCAAATAGGTTTAGGCAGAGTATGTGGAATGCAAGATCAGTCTTTGACTCCTAAGATACTGATGACCAAATGCGGTCTGACACGATATCGAGTAATACTTCAGTTCCGAAAGTTGAGTTTCATCTGCTTTTTGCGAAATAAGTTTGTGATGAGTATGGGAAAATGTGAAAATTGCATTTAGGAAGGTGAGATCTGCTTGTAAGTTACCAGTTCCATGTGTAAGTTCGTAGATTGCATATTTAAGCCTGCAATTTCAGGGAAAACTCAGCTGGTTTTCTTTGCAAAGGGAATTTTTTACTTAAAAATGTTATCCGGTTTGAAAAAAAAAACACTTCTTTTCACTCGCTTCATACACTAAATCGACCACAGGAAAACCGTGTTTATCGTTCGAACATGGTTTTCTTTCACCTGACCCGTTTTCTCTCTTGTATAAAGAGGCTTCACCTCTTAGTTGCAGGTGCAAGCTTTAAAGGGGTGAAGTTTTCTTTTCTTTTTCAAAAGAAAAGAAGTTCTGCAACATTTACTTCAGTTATCTAAACAGGTATTGTTGACCTTACATGGTGTGCGCGTGTGAGGTTAATGTTGGAAACCTTAATTGTTGTAAGTAAAAAGTAAATTTTAAGTGTTATAGTGTGGTTTTAAGGTTGTAGTTTGAAAGGTTTCCAAACATTTCGATATAGGGTATAGCTTAGGGTCAGAAGTGACCACAAAGACATCTTAACTGTAACAATATCAAAAATAAAACATAATCCAAATATTGCCATCAATAGAATGATATGAAAACACAACCGGTCAATAAAATAAAAAATATTATTATAAAGAAAGAAATGTAAAAACACGAGAAATATCAGCAGAATCATTTAAAATATCCAAAGATCTTAAAAAACATTGACGTCTAAATCTCATGAAAACATTATCACGTGGACGAATTGGAGCTGGATCCCTGTTCATTAAAAATCGATAGCTAAAAAGACCGTGTCCTATACGAAGTTTGCATATTTTCGATATGTAAAACGAGAGAAATGGCAAAGTGATTGATTGGCGATCACGCACTGCGATTTCAGATCAAGGACGAAATTTCTTGGGCCGAGTTGTCGCAAACTCCTCAATATTTGCCAAGCCATGTGAGAACCACTCCTTACTGGAAAATGGATTGCTTGTGAGAGCAATCGATTTTCTAACTGTGCTGCCTTACATGTAGAATTGCCAGTCATTACTTGTGAATTACAAGTGGCACTTCCGGTCATTATGTGCTAGTAAATTAGTAAAAATCTCTAATTTGGAAGTTTTTTCAGCCAGAAATAGATTTTTACTGCGCAAGATTTCCATTTACTTGTGCATTTGCGCCATTTAAATGCATTTAATGAGCAAAAACTACTAATGTAGTGGTGTAGTAAAAGACTGCCTCTGGCTACAAATAATAATAATTATTACTTTGTGGAAAACTCCTATTTTGATCAGTTTTCTCTGTTTCCCCAGCAGTAAACGGAGGAAATGGTGCAAAAAATCTGTCTAGGACTTCGGTAATGTGAATTGAATGCAAAAGTTTGAGCCATTGAAACTAACATGGATTTTATTCCTTGTTGAGATTTCATTGGTCGATCAAGTGGTGCAGAACAAGCCATTGCCTGGCCTTTTGTGATAGGATTAACTTGTAACTTCTGCACGAATTGTCGGCAAAGGCACCAGGAAACACTTGAATACCAGTTAGCAATGTTCATTATGGCACTAACTTAGTTGTATTTCATTAGCTTGACGTTTATTGGCACGAGATCACAACTGGATGGCCTAAACAATAATCTGCGCTGCAGATTTTCCTTTTATTTCGCCATTCTCATCACAAATGCGAGAACTGCGGGTAAATTAGAAAATTGTACATTGTAAACAAACTGCGCACTTGATATTATAGCTAATCGGACACGAAACGACACGTGATTATAGAGCCATTCGCACGCAGGGAATAAATAACAAAAATAAAACAGTTTTGCTTGTTTTCAAAGGGAAAATTATGGACCTTTCGTGGAATCTTTAAAAAAAAATTATTGCCCTGATACGGTATTCAATACGGCAGTCGTCGCTGCCTTTACAACATCTATCATCTCTTGTGACAAGTTATTGTAAATCATATCATGTTTTTTCAACCATGATGAATAGCTGGACAGGTTTTAGATAGCTCGAGGCGTATCGTTAAATCTCTTCTTTTATAAAGGTCAAAGTATAGTAAAATTGGTGCAGTAATGAAGCGGTGCTGACTTGGGTAGGATCACCGAGACTGCTCATAAATCACTGCATTTTATAGATAGGGTTAAAGTTATCAACGAGATAAAAATTGAGTGAAAAAACGTTTGTGTCGGGTTTTAACTTGACATATTTGCCCTGACATTTTAAGTGGATAAACATTAGCTTGATAAATTTTTAAGATTTATTTTTGGATTTTTCTAGTAGGGGGTGTTGGTGGAAAAATGGGGGTGGGGTAGTCAAGAGTAAGTGCTTGCAAATATTATGTAAGGTCAATATTTGGCTTGCAGAAAGCGTAAGTAGATAAGCTCGTAGGAGAAATAATATATTCGAGTAAAAAGGTTGATTTTCCTGGAAATTGATTTTTTTTTTATGTGAGTTTTATTCATGTAAAATATAAATTTATTACATTCAAAATGGGATTTTATAGTTGGCAGATAGTTATTTGTTTTTTTCTGGGCGTTCAGTTTCGATTTATATACTCACTTGTTTGTATTGGATTGTAATTGAATAACCGGAAGTGTGGCCTTAAGGTAGCTGTTTTAATGCGATTTCGATTCAAAGTCGGTTGTAATCAGTGTAAATAAGATGAGGGTGAATAGCATCGAAAAGAGCATCGAATGGCTCAAGGGATTCTTGAGTTTTGAATTTCTTTTCAGTACAATGGGTTTATCTTTAACCCTCTGAGAATGATGATGGGTCAAATGCGAGCAGGAATTTGAAATGCATTAAAAGTTTGTAAAGAAGATATTTATTACATAACTGTTAGAAATTAAAATATTGAGGGAGGAGATAAATCCGTGAAGGTGGAAGTAGGTTTAAAGAGAAAAGTAATAGAGTTTGCGAAAGACAAAACGTACGTCTTCCGAGTAAAAAAAACTATGGATTACTGTAGAATTAGTTCATAAAACTTTTATAGAATTCTATGTCTTTTTGGGCTACTTTCTTCTAGTTTTGGGTTACTTGATACCAAAAATGCCCGATACATTGCAAAGAGTATTCAATTACTTTCTGAAAGTATCGATTACTTTTGAGTACTTTAAAATTTTGTTGATTTTTGGCCTCAATGTGCAAAATATAATTTTTTTTTTTTAAAAATTGCTTAATTTATGATAAATGATTGTTTTAAACAATAAATTATTTTGTTCTCTGATAACTAAAATATTTTCATAAAAAATGCAATTTTTCAAATGGAAAACCACAAATCAAGACTACAATGAAAATTACAACTTTAATATCATCTTTTACTATGTATGTACACAAAATGAAAATTCAAACTATCTTGAATATTTCCACCTGAGGTTATACGCGAGTTGACTAGTAAAAGGGAATGGATTTATTTAGAAAAATATATAATAACAAATAAGAAAAGTAAAAAAATAAATACCTACTTCATTTAATTTCATGACTTGCTGTTCTCTTTTATTCTGTCGGTTGTGTCGCTGCGTCGTCACCGTAAATAATTTTAGGTCTGTGTGTAGACTTACAAAACAAACAGAGAAAACGGGCTGCAATTGGAAATACGGTTGAATTAAATTTCAGTTGTAGATACATCTGGATTTTCCCACGTCCTCCAAGCTAAGATTTGAGCAAGTATTGAGGAAACTACAAGTTAAAACCTCAGAAATGGAAAAATTTCACTCATGGAAATGATATGAAATCTCAAGAAACTAAAATATAATTAATCATTTTAATTATGTTTAGATTTAAGAAGCGTTAAAATTTCGTATATCATTTTACGTTTAAGAGCAACAAAAACCATTTATCTTTGTTTTTTTAAGTTTGTATGTAGTTTTAATGGGAGAAAGTATTTTTTTATTATTTTTCTATCTTTCAACACAAACATCACGCTGACAAAATGAGTTAGACTTCATCGCATGGCTTGACATCTCGATTTTTTTATTTTTTTTATTTTTTTAAATTTTTAAATTTTTTAAAATGCAGGAAAGAAAATTGTTTTCCGAGGCAACATCAAACCAAAGACACGCAATATATAAATGATAGCTTTGATGCTTGGAAGGAAGCCAAACAACTTTAAATATATATACTTGGGTATACAGAAATAAAGAAATTTTAGATTAAAATTTTGTATACTTGGGGAGAAGAAAGTCCTCTCTTTACTGACAGTTTGTTGATTTAGCAAAATTTGATGGAAATAAATTCATTTCATATAAAAAATTTAAAAAATATAAAATCAGATTTATAAAAATTTATAATAGAGAGTTTGCGGAGAACAAAACTTAAGTCTTATAAATTATAAATTCCATGTTAAATATAAGTTAGATTTATAATTAACAAGGAATTTATAAGTTATAAGACTTAAGTTTTGTTCTCCGCAAACTCTCTATTAATTAACATTGAATTTATAAGTTATAAGACATAAGTTTTGTTTACCGCAAACTCTTCAGCGGTACAGAAGAAAAGGATTCTTTTCAAGTTGTCGTAAATGGTGATATGTCATGCCGTGGTGTATGGCACAGTAAGAAAAACTATTTTGATATCACAACAGGAAATGACTGTTATATCATAATCAATCATGGCTGCCGTCGAGGAAACTATTTGTGCGATACGAGAAAGTATTTGATGGATCTTGTCTCGTGAAAATGTTAAAGATTAAGTCGGAAATTAGGGATTTCAATAATAACTGTTTTACAAGAATCATTAATATTTAATTAGAATTTTATTACATATAAAAACCAATAAACGAGAACGAAACAACAAAGCACTTACAAGTTGAATAATGGATTGAAAACTGGCACGCTTGCTTCCCGAAATCAGAAATAAATTAAAATTAAAATTCATTTTTCCAGCTCATCTTTTTCACGCACACCCATAAATAATAACATTAGAAAAATCGACTATTCCTAGTTGATCGCTTCACGGCATAACACCGCTATCAATCATCTAACACAACTTCTTCATTTTCACTGATTTTCTCGCTCGGATTGCGACCCACATTTGAATTATGTCTCAAAACTGATAAGTACTGATTAAAAGAAAATAAATTTAAAAAAAATTTAAAAAAAAAAAAGGTTTTGACGTTAAACGCCATTTTTTCTTTGAATTCACTCTATGCTCTGTGGACGAAGATAAATTGTCATGGAGACGAATGAGAAAATATAGGAATTGAACTGTCACGATGTTACCAAGGGACTTGTGTGGTTTTACGGCTCCCACAGGTGTTGAAAGAGAGCCAACAAGAAATCAAATAAAGTGTGAATTATACTGTGCGATGCCTATAGCGTGCAACGAGAAGCCATGTTTTATGGAAATGTGAGTGAATAGGAAACTGAAACCTTGTACTGTGGTTGATACATATTTATGCAGTCAGTATATATAAGCTTATAGCGAAGAGCGGATGAGAAAGTGCAACTTCGATCTAATTTTATTTATGGAACAGACAGACATTAAAGCGAGCGTCATAAAAGTTAATAGTTGGGGCCAATAAATTAAGGCAGAGACTTAAAGACACGAGTCTGCGAGTGTAAGTTATGTGCGCAAGATTGGGATCACTTTTGATTTGTTCGGTAAGGCAATTTGGTTTAATTGTCATGGTAGGGATTAAGTAATCGTAAAAAGTTGTTTTATATCATCCAATGGCCAATTGTTTAATGAAAATGTCTGAGTTTGGAGTTTGAAAGGTACGCCGAGTGAGTTTAAATTGAAAGAAAAGTCCATTAACGATCGCTGTTGGATGTTATACAGAACTTTGTGCGATTTTTAAAAAAAAAATGTCAACTAATGTGGATGAGATGGTTGTTGTTGAGTCGAACAAAAGTGAGAGTCTGTATCTTGGAGCTTTTGGCAACTCAGGCTCGGGGTTTAGTTGAACAGCCACTCCTGAGGAGGAGAGGGGATATATAGTAAGACTGTGGCAGGTAGAAGTAAACACGAGTCTTTGGAGTGGTTCAATTTGATTAGCTTTGGGGCATTTGTTTTAAGAACTTTTGTAATAAGGGAGGGTTTGTTGTGGTGTGGTGCGACTGATTGCAAAACTGCGAAGTTGTAGAGAAAAAGGTGAAAATTGCAGTGAGCTTGTTGTTGTCTAAGATTTTTAAAAGTCATGGTACAAAATTTTTATTATTGTTTTTTGGTTCTGGAGTTGTATATTGTTTTCTTGGCAACTATACAATAAAGTCAGGCTACATAGAATGTTTTGATGTGATAATTTAGACAGAAAATCCATAAAATACATTTAAAATTTGATTGCAATCTTTAATTAAAATCAACTCAAATTATGATTAAAATTCACTAAATTTATTGAATGTAATCGAAATCAATATAATTATGATGCAAATTTTTTAACCTATAAAAATGCACAAGGGGATATTTGAGCAAAGTATGGATTTTGATGTGATAATGACTTTTATTATATATATTTTACTACATTTTAAATATGGTACAAAGTAATTAGAAATGCAGATCAAACAACAAACCCGACTCCCCTGGCAATTGTCTTGTTTACTAGGTAACTCATCAATAATTAAAATGTCTAATAAACAGAACAGTAGAGTTGCTCAAATATGCAATTCAATTTTTAACCTCCATCTTTTAATGTTAAAATTAAAAGCAGGTGAGCTTCACTGCAAGAAAAATCAGATTTTTACAAAAATCTACAATAATTAAATTTGTTGTAAAAGAACAATATAAACATTTACAAGTTTAAACCTATTGCATATTAGATGTTTACAATAAATTTACTTTTTTTTGCACTTGAACTTTAGTATTGTTGAAAGGAATTAAGTAACCAAAGGATCCCAGGGACTTTGAAGAGAGCTAATGTCTTCTCAATCACGTGGATACACATTGTGGAGCTAATGATTAAAAGTGATTACAATAGAAGCAATTACTCAAACTAAGACCAAGCATTCAGATCGTGCTCTGTCTTTCAACTTTAAGTTGAGTCCAAAGCGCATTGCTTCTGAAACTGATTAGCAGCTGACAATTGACTGGAGCTAAATGAAACTTGCGAAAGTGACAGTATGGATATAGTCATTGGATATAGTCATTGCGTTGCCGCACTTTCATTTCAGCGGGTATTAATTGAAAGCAATGAATCCTTACTATAGCAATTTGTGACCTTCTCAACTTGGATGAAATGGATTATTTTGTTTATTGGATTACCTTGATTAATGCTGCTAATGCTCGTTGGGTATCCAAGCGGTGTAGGAATTTGCTCGAATGTTTAATCTTGTTATTCTTGTACCTGTAAATATTCAGTAAGTGATTGAGGTTGAGGTGCTTGAAAAAATGTTTTCAAGATGAAGGCGTTGCTGTTTCAGCTGTAGGATGCAAAATAGTTTTAAGTGTTGAGATGATAAACAGAATGGTGGGGTGGCGTTTATTGTTTTAAATGATTATAAAGAGGATGCATTGTGACAAGTTTTGTGACAGTTTTGGTGATCAAATCCACCTTTATTTCTTTGTGTACACATGTGTTGAGACAATTTTTAAATCACTTTCGAATCAAAGAATTCAACTTGAAATTACTAAAAAAAAAAAAAAAAAAAAAAAAAAACAGCAAACGACAAAACATGACTTCTTCACTCATTCTAACAATTCAACAATTTAATTAAACTTATCCGAATAACATGTCGAACAAATTTAATTAAACCTTCCATTTTACATTTAAGAATTTAAAAAAAAAAAAACCAAACATCATAAACTCTCAAAACCGCATCAAATCAGAAAACCGCGTCGAGCATGCGCTTTGAGATACGCCGAGGCATCGCCGACTTATCATTATCTACATGGGCGGACAAGCGAAACGCAGCCTTCCTTGTAATACCGACATGGAAACCGAAAAGACACAGCCCCATTTCCTCTTTCATCGAAACTTAACCGCATCATCCTCCAGCAGAACTTCCGTACGCGAATATGCACTTAACAGATTAATTACAGGTATAATTTATTCGAAACCATATTTCCATCACAACTTTTTAAATTTAATTAACTCGCTTTTTTCGACTCGCAAAATCCGTTATCGTCCGAAAAAAATCTAAAACTTCTTTCCTTTGGTCCTAAAATCACAAATTGGATGCGTGAAAGATGTTTGAAGTCAAGGCTAATGGATAAAATGTTAATCAACCAACTCATTAAATAGAAATTAAGTGCAAAAAAAAAAAACTTTTTCAATTTTCATATCGCACTTCATTAAAATGATAAATGTGGAATAAACAATTTTTTTTTCCATTTTTTTTTCTCGATTTGATGAATTATAAATGAATCATTTGGAAAAATCATATCACTGAAAGGTTTATTTCGAGATTAAAGAGATTTTATCAGTTTTTCCACAAAAGAACCATTCATTTTTGTTCACACGTTTTTGACAATGAAATAGGGCTTATTTTCTTTCGTGACTATTAAACACCGGACTGCATCCAGTGGGAGCAATAGCTCTTGCTGTCTTACCCACATTCGAGCAACGAATCGATTTTTATAGTGCAACAGAGGCGAGCCAGATGAAATTGAGAAAGAATTGAGCTGACCATTCCTGTTTGGTGTACATTTCCAGCGCCAATTGCGAGCAATAAAAGGGAATGCGATTTTTTTAAACGTAATTTCGGAATAAAGGCAAACTTTTCGTTTGGTAAATGTCGGGTGAGTTCGCACGAAATTACGGTTTTGTAAAATGTTAAAAGTGATTTTGCGATTCTGGATCAATATTTGGTGCAAAGCTGCTGGTTTGTGCGTCGCGTGGGAGTGTGTTTGTAAGTTCGTAAATGAATTAGGTTTTGAAATGGAGGTTGGGACTGTTTAAAATTTAAAGATGTTGTGGTTTTATTGTTTAATGAGTGCAAATTTATGGTTTGAATTAGTTATGAAGTGCTTCTTGAGTGTTAATCATTTATATCTTTTTTTTGGGGGGGGTCGTGGTTGGTGTGTCGGAGTTGAGTTGTGATTTTATAATTTTGTTGGAAAAAAATGGGTTGAAAGTCGGAATGTGTGCACAATATTTTGGAAACTGAATTTTATTAGAGGAAATGGAAAATAGTTGTTTGGATAAACTGAGTAATTCGGGATTCAAATTATGTTTGTTTTTATATGGAAAAAGTAAAATAATGAATTTAAATGCAAATTGATTTCAGTAAAAATTATAATAATATTTTCGAATTAAAAAAAAAAAAAATGTTTTTGACAATACCCTTTTTTAATTTGATTTTTTTTTAATGTTTATTTATTTTTTTTAAATTTTTAATCTTGTTATTTGGAACAGATCAATTAATACAATCATTGTTGAATATTACAAACGTACGTTTAGTGTTTATAGGAAATAGTTTTTATTTAATTTAAACCAATTTCAGTTTATTGATTTTAGGTCTTACCATACTGCCTGAATATTAAAATCCTCAAACCCTGCAACAGTTTAATCGAATAACAATGCCGTTACAATTTATAAAAATTTAATTGACGCTCAAAACACCACATGGCTGTCAGATTGACAGTTGACTGCTCTTTCTATCAGAGATTTCAACTGTATTTTAACTTGCCATCAACTTTTATTTGAACAGCTGACATTTTATCGTGAAACGTTTTAATTTTTGAAGGATTTATAAATCCATTTCATCAAAACCAACAGACCAGACATTTTATTTAATTAGAGCAGCAAAAAAAAAAAAAAAAAAAAAAAATTATTGGAAAATTCAAAATCACTCCATCTCTTTAATGCAAATTTTTATTACGATGTTAGGTTAGTTTTAGTTCCTATCACAATAAGTGTTCTTTATGTATGTATGTGTTATTTTATATAATCGTTTCTC
>JAQIXT010001058.1:0-19696 GCA_034700445.1 Stenotaenia linearis | reverse complement strand
AAGTTCTCAATTCTCGATGGGTTTATCGAGTTAAGTATAAGGAAAATGGCGAAATTGGTAGATTTCGAGCACGCTTGCTCGCATTGGGATGCGCCCAGAGGCCGGGAGTGGATGTATTGGAGACATTTGCGCCCGTAATGCGCGCCGAAACATTGCGTTACCTCGTGTCATTTGCGGCCAGAAATGGGAAGTTTATTAAGACGCATGATGTAAAAACTGCGTATTTGCATGCAAAGCTACAAGAAGAAGTCTACATGCGACAGCCAGATTCCAGGACAAGACAGACCGTGTGTGCAAACTCGAGAAAAGCATCTACGGACTAAAGCAAAGCGGGAGGTGCTGGAATGCACATTTGAATGAAATACTGACCGAAATAGGACTAGAAAAATCATTGTACGACGAGTGTTTGTACTTCTCTTGGGATGACGAAGATTATTTATTATTAGGAATGCACGTTGACGATTTGGTAACAGTGGCGAGCGACGTTTCATATGAAGAAATATTTTTGACGAAAATACGCGAGAAGTTGGAATTAACGACGAATGAACGAGCAACCACCATTTTGGGAGTACAGTTAAGGCAAGAAAAAGGAAAAATCATTATGCATCAGACGGAATATGCGAAGAATTTATTGCAAGCATATGATTTGGAGCAGGGAAAAACGTCCAAGTCGCCGACAGATCCGAATCAGGATTTAGACAAATGCAGTGAAAGCCCATTGTTCGACAGAACAACCTATCAAGAGTTGATGGGGCGTTTAATGTTCCTCGCGACGAATACCCGCCCAGACCTTTGTTTTGCGATTAGTAACTTGTCGCGTTACAACCAGGAGCCAAGAAACATTCATTGGAATGCACTTTTACGAGTGGTGCAATATTTGCAATTAACCGGACATTACGGATTGAGCTATGGTGGGGGAGAAGATCGATTGGTAACTTATGTGGATGCATCATTCGATCGAGTTGCTGGATCAAAAGGATTCACGGGATATCTTATCCGAAGAGGAACTGATTTGATAAACTGGAAGTCGAAGAAGCAGACGACAGTTGCAGGGTCATCCAGTGAAAGCGAACTGGATGCGTTGAACGATGCAGTGAAAGAAACTGTTTGGACCAAGGATTTATTAGATGGAGTCGAGGGAGAAGACAACATTAACACGCCGGAAATTTTTTGCGACAACAAAAATGTTGTCACGATGGTATCAGAAGGGACGCAAAAACTTCGCACTAAATACATCACTCGACGCGTGAATTTGGTGAAACAAGAAATTCTGAATAATCGTGTGAAAGTTACTTTCACACCAAATGAGAACATGTTGGCGGATTTTATGACGAAGCCGTACAACGGAAGCCAAATGCTAAAGATTGCAAAAATTTTGTTTGATATCGGAAAAATAGAATAATTAAAAATCTGGGGAGGTGTTTGTTACATATAAGTTATCATATTTGTTGTATTCAATATTTTTTAAGTGATTACGCATGCGCGAATATATTGTAAGCGCCAATGATTATTACTCTCGTTATCGTATTCAAGAAGCAATACGCTGTGTGTATGATATTTGCCAAGTTATTAAACAGTTTATTCGTTTTTACATTGAAGTGGATTATTGGGAAATCAACAAACATAACATGGTAGCAGAGGAGGGTTCCCACACCATCCCTGAGTAAATAAAAAACGGATACTCACGCTGAGGCCATCAACCATGCACAAGTTGAGTGGTGTTTTTGCGGAGGGTGAGGTGCGAGGATTGGTCGATCTGACATTCACACTACAAGGATTTGACTCACATGTGAAAAATGTGACGGTTTTATTGGCCGCAAATTTGCTCGTTGGATTTTGGATTTGCAAGAGTTCGACTTTGACGTAAAACAGAGCGGGTAAAGAAAACGTCATCCCTGATGCTCTGTCACGTGCTAAACAGCGCGATGAGGTCGAATTGCAGTCCAAAATGATATTATCACTGATTATCACACGCGACGTGCGATGCAGAGAAGAACAAGAAAATGATGATTTTTGCAAGAATAAAATCAATAGCGATGAGAAGTTCGAGTTAATTGATGGGATTTTGCTCAAGAAAATCCAAGATGGCGATCGAGTGCAATGGGTTATCGTAATTCCAAGGTCGATGACAGTCGAGGTGATAAAAGACGCACACATGAAGGGCGGTCATGCAGACGCTTTGAGAACCACTTCAAGACTGACTCGTTCAAAATGGTGGCCGGGATGGTCAAATGATGTGAAATCATATGTAAGAAATTGTAAAACATGCCAGATTCACAATTATCGCACGCACAAGGCTGACGGTTGGTTAAAACCAAGAGAAATTCCATCCTGACCATTTTTTTCTATAGCATTGGATCATGGTGGTCCATATCCAGCAAGTCACGCATATCGACACATGTTGGTTACAATTGATTTGCATTGTCGTTTCGTGGTAGCAGAACCGGTCAAGGACACTACGGCGGCATGTACGATCAAGTTCATCGAAGAGAAGATCCGATTTGGTGCACCGAAGAAAATGATTTCGGACTCAGCAACAAACTTCACGAGCAAGGAGATGTTGGATTTTTGCGCAAGGCATGGAATTGGGTTGGAGACTTCACCACCGTACCACCAATCATCGAACGGATTGGTAGAGAGAATGGTTCAAACATTAATTCAGAAGCTTCGCAAATACAAAGACGCAGAGAGGAAATGGTCAACGCAGCTCAAAAATGCCGTTTGGGCTGTCAACACGAATATTCAGGCATCGACACATTTTACCCCATTCGAATTGTTGCATGGATTTTTTCCCAGGGAACCGAGTGATACGTTTGAGACAGAAGCAGATGACTGTCCGGCAGATTTGGAAAAATTGTGGAAAAATCGTGAACAAGCAGAGAAAAATTTGCGTCGGGTACAGAATGCACAAAAGTCGCGATTTAATGAAAATAGGCGTAAGACGTGCTTGAGGTGGGTGATCACGAAACAGCAAGTTTCAACTAATTTTTGAAGGTCCATTTGTTGTGACGGAGAAGTTGTCAGAGGAAGTTTTCATTATAAAAGGGAGCAACGACAGGAGCATTAAAACTCACGTGAATCAGATTAAGAAGTTTCATAATGATTTTGGAGAAAACGATGAGGCAACTTCACGAACGCATGCACCGAAGCCCAGAACTGAATATGGATTCCAGAAAGGGATCAAAAACGTCTGAATTTCAGTTCTTATTGAGTAGGACAGATTGTTTAGTTCACCTTGCAATTTTTAATGTTTAATTTTATAGGAATTGTACTATTGAAATTTGTAGATATTGTATCCAATAAAGAGAATTATATTATGTATATATGTGTATTTATATGTTATTACATTGTATTGTATTAAAGAAGTGATATTGTTTGTATGGCAAGGTACCGAGCCTCATTCGTTATTGTACGGTACGGAGCTTCAATGTATTGACAATAGACGCTGAGCCTCATCGTTACTTTGAATCATCTTTATTTACCTTTGGTTGCCAGGGATGGGAGCCAGGTTTTATTGATTGATGCCTAGAGGGCTGATTGTATTGGAGTGTATTGATATTTAATCAGGTGATGACTGGTACTATAAAAGGACCAGTCATCCAGACATGTTTTGACTTGTATTGTATTTTCCAACCTTTGTGTTGGATTATGAATTGTTTGGTAATGGATAGTTTTCCCCTTTGTTTCTAAACATAGTTTTTGACTTAGAATTCCTTTATAATATTGTAATATCAACTCCAGCTTTGACTTCCATTCTATTCCTGCGGAATTCGCCTCAAGAATCAACAAAATTGAATTTTATTACGATTTGTTAATGTTTAGCGAGAATTTTTTAGTTTGATACTCTTGTTGTCGAGATAGTTCTGTACATTGAGGATTAGAATTATATTTTATGTTACATTTTCTGAATTTTCTAATTTTGTATTTGTTTTTGTGACAGTTAGGGTCATGTTTACTTTTCAGTCATCGAGGACGATGACAGTAGTGTGGCCGTGTCAGGTGACGCCGGAATGCGCCACACCTAAATGGCTTTGAACTCGGACATCCATTGTCAGATGTCAAACTTTCCCACAATTAGTGTAATTATCAACACGTGTGAGGAAAAACCCAAAAAACCCTTTAAATTGTGTACATTTTGTGAATAAAGTATAGTTTTAGTCAAGCCACAGACTGGGCTCCTGTGTCTTGTTCCTTACAGTGGCTCTGCCGGGTGGCAAATCGAACGCTGAACTCCATGGCAAATTCAAATACACAAAGCAAAAATGCAAGCAAAAACAAAAGCTCAAAGGCAAACAAAGCAGATGCCACATCTATCACTGACGCCTCCGGCGCTGGGGATACTGATATGGTGCCGGCACGAAATAAGTCGCCGGGAGTTGGCACAAGGTCAACCGGCGCCGGGGATTCATCTCCGCACATACCCCACCGCGGTGGGAGCTCCCCCTCGTTCGCTGAGGTGGTCAGGTCGCCCGCGGGTTCCCTGGGATCGGCGTCCCCCACCAGCACGATGGAGATGGCCATCCCTTCTCCGTCGGAATCTTTCTCCCAGGTTGCAGCACATCTTAAGAAGGTCCGCGAGATCGTTCTTCATGTGGCTGGCAACTCTGGTGGGAAGGTATATCTTGATGTGGAGAATCGGAAGGACATCCTCTTGATGTGTAGTGAGGTCGGTGAGATGTACGCTGCAGCTCTGCTTCGGAATGCAGAACTTGAGACCCTCAACGCTAGTCTTCGGGCTGTTGTTGTCGAGTCTGCAGTTTGCACTCCGTCTCTGGAGTCTCGGCATGCTATCCCTGATGCTCCGACGCACAATCGCCAGATGTCCTTGGTCGAGAATTCACCTAGCTCGCAATCTGGGTCCGGTCGATCTGCCTCCGGGCAGCCCGCCTCCGAACCTTGGATTAGCTCTAGACGCCCTCGACCAAAGGGTGTTGACAAAGACGCTACCGACTCTTCTGCCTCGGGAGACGACAGCCCGCTTCCGGCTAAGGGTACGAAGTCGCCAAAGGTGAAGCGCAAAAACAAGGACCCAAAGAAGGGTGCACCAACCGTGCGTCACCCCGGCTTTACGGCCGTTGTGCATACATGGAACGAGCAGGGTGCCACATCAACGAAGGAGACACTCGTCTCCTCGCTGCGGTCCTCCGGCATGACGGGAGGTTTCCGTCGCGTCCAGACTTATGCAAAAGGCCATGTCAACGTGGTCTGCAAAAGTCAGGAAGTTCCTCTCTTCTGACCGCACTTGAAGAAGAAGAAGAAATACTGCTTAAGGTCAACACCGCACTAAGGACCGCACTTGAGTGCTCGGAGACCCTGACTGCCTCGGTTGTCAGGCTCCGGGCGACCTGTCACAATAACAAGAAATTTACACAATTCAAGAACTTTAGACAATTCAAAATATTTATACAATTGTAAATTTTAACACAGATATACCGAATCTCACACGTTAATACCTCCAAAGTCGGAGACAACCAATGGAATAAGAACCAAAAAATGAAAAGAAAAACCGTGATCCCAACTCAATCGAAGCCACCAGAGCTCTCTTTAGCATCACACAAAGTGAAGTACCCAGAGGGACCACGAGGACTCCTGGGTACTCCTTCTCACTCAACAAAGCTCCGGGTGGGTAAGGCATGCCGGTGGCGGCCTTGCGGCATGTCTTTGAGGCCATAGCAGACTTTTGGCTTCAGCTCGTCAACCTGTGTCTCACGCAGAGTATCTTCCCAGTTTGCTGGGAAGAGGCCCGGGTGGTCTGGCTCCCCAAATCTGGGGACGATTTCCGCCCAATCAGCCTCCTCCCGGTGCTGGGTAAGGTGTTGGACAAGCTGCTGACCGGCCGTCTCTCGTGGTTTTTGGAGCGTGCCAATGACTTGTCGGAGCAGCAGTTCGGATTTCGTCGTCAGCGCAGCACTGTCGCGGCGATCGAGCGATTGGTTGCTTGGATTGAGACGAGGCGTTCTGAGGGTCTGCATGTGCTTCTGGCCTTGCTCGACATTAAGAATGCCTTCAATTCAACCTGGTATCCCGTACTTGTCGCCGAATTGCGAAGTGCTGGGTGTCCGGTGAATCTGGCTGCTACCATTGTGTCCTTCATCGCGGATCATCTCGTTTCATGTGAAGGCGTTTCGTACCCGATGCAGCGGGGCTGTCCCCAAGGCTCTTGCCTGGGTCCCATTCTGTGGCTTGTCCTCATGGAGTCATGGCTTCGGCTTTGGGACGACCCCCCAGGGGAAGACGGTACTGACTCGCTAGACCAGGCTTTCTGTGATGATTCCGCACTTGGAATGGCTCACCGTTCCATCCTGGGATTGGAACGGGCCTGGGATATGAAATGGGCGCTCTGTTCAGAATGAGCAGCACAACACAGGCTTGAATACAATGTTGGGAAGACTGCGTTCGTGTTCTTCCCTTGCGAGACGTTCCCGTGCTCCCCGTCTTCGGATTGGTGGCACAGCCTTCGTGGTTTCCTCCTCTGCCAAGTATCTGGGTGTCATCCTTGATGAGCGCCTACGGTGGCTACCCCACCTGGACTGTCAGAAACAAGGTTACGAGGATCATGCGCACCGTTTTCACCTCGTCACGGGTAGACGATGGGGCCTGAAACGGTCTGCTCGGGCTAAGATTTTCGATGGAGCCATTCGCCCAATGATCCTTTATGGTGCTGAAGTCTGGGCAGGAACTGCTTGCAGAAGCACCAATTAAGGAAGCTCAATGCCATGGATCGCCCTTTCCTCCTTAACTTATCTGGAGCTTACGCCACCTTTGCTAATCTCTCGCTAAATGTCGTTGCTGGACGCCTGTCTAGTGCGGAGTTGGCGGAGGCTCGTTGGTGGCGTCGAAGCCAAGTGGTTGGGGTGGATTGCGAGCGACAGTTGGCCCCCTCTGTGCTTCCTCATCCTAGTCACCGCCGCTTTACGGTCAGACTTGACTTGGTGGGGGATCCGGTGGAGGGGGAGATTCACATCTACACAGAAGGATGATGGCACGGTGGGTGCAGGGGTGGTTGTTCTTGACTCGAGTCGCAGGACAGTTGTGCGCATTTTTCGTGGGCTTGATGGCCGGTGCTAAGTATTCCAAGCGGAAGCTTACGCTCTGCTTCTGGGCGCTCAATGGGCTCTGCGACTCCTTCATCGGCTATCGCCTCTTGTGCGTTTCGTGTCAGACTCCCTCTCGGTTCTCACTCTGGCAGTGAGTGGTGGCGGCGACAGCGTTCTCTGTCACGAAGTCTTCAGGAAGATGGTGGAACTTGCCGAATCCCGGCAAGTGGAACTCAACTGGACCAAGTCCCACGTCAGCCAGTACGGAAACGAACTGGCTGACGAGGCGGCCAACAAAGCGAGGACCCTGGATCCCAGCTACACGCAGGTACCTATTAGTCTTTTTGCAGGTTTGACTACTGAACGGGCAACACGAAACTGGAACGACCTTTGGACGTCCTCGGAGTGGTCGGTTTGGACGAGGCAACTTAACACCTTCCAGGACGCACCCCCTATTTGGACAATTGAGGTCTTATGGCTGGTTACTGGCCATGGAAGGAAGGAAAGAAGAAATACTGCTTAAGGTCACAAGCGGCTACAAAGGCCTTACGCGACCTGCCACAAAATCAGTAAGAAGCACAAATCAGCAAAATGCTAACAATACCAAAAGTCTAACAAAATACAAATAAAACAGACAACCCAGCAAAAACAACTCAACCAACACATTCATACACTCACATAACCACACCCCCAAACACTCAAATACGACCAAAAAAACCAGAAAGTTTAAGGAACCTAAAAACAGGCGCAAGATCAGCAAAATCATTTATAATGTCCAAAGACTGCAAAACATCACAACCAAAACACTGACGTCTGAAATGCCGATAAACAGAGCAGTCCAAAAGGAGGTGACGCAAACTCAACTCAACATTATCATGAAAGCAAACAAGAGGTGGACCACCCTCCATCATGTGCCGATGACTAAAGAGACTGACTTATATGAAGCCTGCACAAAACCACCTCCTCACGACAAGTAGAACAGAAACCCAACTTCAACAAACCCAAATTTGGCTTTAACTCATGAAGTTTATTCCTTACCTGTGAACTCCAGGCATTCTGCCTAAACCTCTCAAGACTTGCCAGATCGGTTGACAAATGTCAATAACAGTCACAGGGAAATATCTAACAGCATTCCCAGCTGATTTAGCAGTTATATCAACTGCATCATTACCAGGAATACCAACATGATCTGGGATCCAGACAAACACAACATCAAAACCTGCATGATGCATACCACACCACAAACCAACCACACTCACAGCAATTGGATGGACGTCTTGCTGCAGCAAGCTTATACACTACAAACACACTAAGTGAATCAGTATAAACACATGCCTGCATTTTATCTCATGAATATACTTCAATTCAATGAATATATTTCAAAAAATTGTATACAGCTCTGCCGAAAATATACTGGCCCATAATGGAAGTTCCAATGCAGCAGTGTCACCCCCACAGATAAAAGCCGACCCAATATGGTCAGCTGATTTTGACCTGTCAACATACACATCCAGATAAGACGAGAAGCGATGGTGATGTTCAGCAATCAAGCCACAAAATACCAAAGGACTAGTCTGACCCTTACCATACTGTGACATTGAAACATCAACTGTAAGATGACACAAAAGCCATGGAGGAGTTGCAACAATTTCCTCTTGGGAAATGGAATGAATTGGCAGTTCAACATCCAGAACAAGCTGTCTCACACACACTCCAAAAGATGGTGGCTACACTGGCTGCTGCTCATATTTCTCCACATACAACGGCTCAAACACAGTGTCATAAGCTATGTGACTATGCAGAGATCAAAGCATTACAATGTAGCAGGGACATAAACCAAGCCTTCTCAACAACAAGGAAGGCTCGTCGGACTCCACATACAAACTGTCCACAGAAGAAAAATGAAATGCCCCCATACACAGTCTAAGACCCAAGTTATGAACAGGATCAAGAGCTCCCAAAACATAGGACCTTGCCAAACCATATTTAAAACACCCATAGTCCAACTTAGAGTGCACCAAAGCCATATAAAGAAGTAACAAAGACTTTCAACCAGTTCCCCAATAAGTAGAAGAAAGATACCGAAACAAATTCAATGACTTGCTACACTTGTCGTTTAAGTCATTATGACTTTGAAAAGTGAGCTTCCAATCCAATATTCCCAAAAATTTAGCAGTATCTGCCACAGGCACTGGGAAACCATAAAGAGTCAATGTAAACTCCAAAAAAGCACCCCTCAAATGGCAAAAGTGCATGCATACCGACTTACTAGCTGAAAATCTAAACCCATTTGCATTAGTCCAAGATAACACACTACTCAAGGCCATTTGCATTCACCGCTCAAGCGAATTTAAATTAATGGATGCCAGAGACAGACTAAAATCATCAACAATCTAACAAGACAAAGAACCAGGAGGAACACGAGAAGCCAAACCATTAATCTTAACACAGAACAATAGTGGACTATGGATGCCATCTTGAGGGATTCCCTGTTCCTGCTCCTCCTCCTGAGACAATACATTTCCCACACAAACTGCAAACAATGGATCAGCAAGGTTAATTCTTAACAAAATGAATCATATTATCATGCAAACCAAAATCAACAAGATCACTTAAAATTCCGTACTTCCATGTTGTATCATATGCCTTTTTCAAGTCATAAAACAAACAAAACATGCTGCTTATTCAAAAAAGCAATTTGAATAAAAGATGACAACGGAACCAAGTGATCCACTGTGGATGTTGTCTACGAAATCCACACTGAATACCAGCAAGCAGTTCATGATACTCCAGCCACCAAACCAACTGATTGTTGACCATTCGCTCCATGGTCTTACAAACACAACTAGTCAAAGCAATTGGCCTGTAATTTTCCGGATCTGTGGGATCCTTGCCAGGTTTAGCTATTGGAACAACTATAGCACGACACCATGCAGCCGGAAAAGAGCGCTCACTCTAAATTCTATTAAACAAGGCCAACAGCAATTGCTTCCCCTCCTGAGACAAATGAGTCAACATGAAATAATGAACATTGTCCAGTCCAACTGTCATATAATTAGCCTGGCTCAGTGCCAAATCCAGTTTGACCACAGAAAAAGGCAAATTGTAATCACCCGGATTGCCAACATCATCCAAATTCAGCTTCCTACGCTCTGCCCACTCCTTGATGCATGGGAAGTCCCTAGAGTAATGACCCGAGCTTGATTTAAAAGCCAATCTCAGCTATAACAATGACAACCTCCATAGGATTCGAGACTGCCACATTATTTACCATAACCACCGGCAGACTAGATGGAGTAGCACAGCCAGAAACAATCCAAATCTTCCTCCAAATAGTTCCTGACGAAACCCTACCATTTAATGACTCCACATAATCATGCCAACTTTGACGTTGACACTGACGATGAACATACCGAGCTCTTGCTCTCAAACAATGATAGGTGATCAAATTTGTCATTGTGGGATATTTGCAAAAAATCCTCCAAGCCTTTAATTGACGTGAATAAGTCCGTCGACAATCCTCATTCCATCAAGGCTTAGGAGACTTTCGAAGCCACCCTGACGTTTGAGGAATAGAAACCTTAGCAACTGACATAACACAAGATATAAAGTGTTCAACTGTCTCATCAATTGGAAAACAATCTGCTCATCAAACACTACCGAATTCCTGAACTTATCCCAATCAGCACGGTCAACCCTCCAACGTGGACAAGCCACTCTGGAACAACCAGCCAAAACATCACTCAATATAATTATGGGAAAGTGATCACTATGATAGAGATCACTCTTCCTATTCCATTGTGCTGCCGGCAAGATACCCGGTGAAACAATCGACATATTGATTGTCTAAAACATTCATTGTGCTGAATGAAAATAGGGCAAGCCAGTATTCAAAAGACAGAGTCCATTTTTTGCAATAACCTCATCTAAAAGATTACCTCTGAAGTCTGCAGAAACCAAGCCCCAAGCTGTATGATGCACATTGAAATCATCTAGCAGAAAAAATGGTCTAGGCAATTTTGACACAAGAGCAGCAAAATCAGCAGCCAAGAAGCGCTTAGACAGAGGAATGTAGACTGAACAAACAGTTACAAGATTCCTCATGCCACAACGAATAACGAAGAAGGAACATTATGATGAAAACTGGGAACATTACTACGCCAGAAAATAACAACACCATCATGACCATTGCCACCATCAGCACGATAAACAGCATATCCTGGCAAATCAAAATTAACTGCTGGAGACAAATGTGTCTCCTGCAAACAAACACAAGCTGGATTGTGCTTACCAAAAAGATCCTGCTAGAACGAACGTTGAGAACGAACCCCATTGCAATTCTACTGAATAATGCTGTTAAACAGACTGAAATCTTAATATTTAATAAGGCTATGCCTTCTTCCAGACCCCTGACCACCTGTCCCACCAATACCAAGGCCTAAACCAGACTCACCCCCTGAATTGGAAACCCGACCACTCCCGCAATCCAATGCAGAAGCCTCATCCCCCAAGGGATGCTGACAAGGATTCCTAAAGGAACCCAAATCTAACCCAGTAGATGGATTCCTCCCATCCTCCAAACACCCACACCCCCCTTTAACCTTCCGCTTAGATCCCTTTTTCCCCTTACATGGAAGAGGAGAGGGAGCCTCCTGATCTGAAGACATCGCTACACTACCACCATCATTACCTACCCCATCATCACACTCAACAAAGGAATGCACCCAGACTGCACACTAATACTTTCGCCTACCTGTCCAGACTGCACACTAATATTGCTATCTACTACCCCATAAACCACTACAGGATCAGGGATGCAAGCAACAGTCAGTCTGAATACTGATTGATTGAAAACTTTTAACAACCCGTGCATAGCTCATCGCACTATTGCAAACCAGTGTAACATGCTTTTGAGCCTCAGAAAAAGAAACCTTGTTATCCATCTTGTATGCTATAACTTCCTTCTCAAACTTAAAATGGGCACAATCATGAGACCCTGCCGCATGCTTATCCCCACAATTAGCACACCTACAAACTTTCGAACTACAGTCCTGCATATCATGACCCTTCTCCGAACACTTCCCAAACACAAGACTCCCTTAACAACAGTTTTGCGAGTGGCCATAATGCTGGGACTTGTAACAACGCAATGGGTTTGGCTTATAAGCTCAAACCCTACACAGTAAATAGACAATTTTAATGCCGGAAGGGAAATCCGGAGACCCAAAAGTTAAGACAAACTGTCTTAGCCTCAATAACACACCATCATGCCTAAAAGGAAATGGCTTGACTTCAACCACATTTTGCGACTTAAGGGAATCAAAAATTTCTGAAACCTCCATCATGTCAACAACATCTGTGTAAATAACCCCCTTACACCTATTTAATGTTAAATGAGGAGTCACACTAATTACATAAGACACCAGCTGCTTCTGCTTGCACAAAGCAACAGAATGTAGTCTGGTACCAACTTCCACCAAAAGATCTCCAGAGCACATTCTCGTAACTGAGAAGTTACTCCCAACAATTCCCTTCAGCCACTTCTGAACTAAAACAGGTGACAGAAATACACTGTACTTCACTCTTGCTATGCACAACCAAAAACCTGTCAAATTTCTCCAAATTACTCTCAATGTCACAAAGATTGACCACTGAGATCAAAGATTCCTGCGATTCACTCGAGCTCACACCCAAACAATCACCTTTCGCCCTCTTCCTTAACCTATGGAGTACTTGTTGTTTGATATCCATAAACAGTGAAACAATTTCATTATCAGCACTCACACGGCCCTACTCTGACCACTCACAATAACAGGAAGTCTACCAAGAACGATATGCTAACATACCCAGCAGAATGAACCAGCCGCTGAAGTCGGAGGCGGCTGGACTCCGACCATCCAATCCGTTCAGCCGTGGGTTCAGTGTCATTGGGGCTTCACAAGCCCTAATGAGTGCCATCCTCCGCTTGATGCTGTGCCACCCATCAATCGCATCACACGGGACAGAGCTCTGGCCGGTCATGGTTACTGGATGCTGGACAAAATCCCACCGCCGAGGCTGATGGACTGGCACATGGTTGGAGGCTACGTGGACCTTGGCCAAAGGGTTGCTGAAGCACTATCTACTGAACCAGCTCCCGACCCGGCTGCCCCCATCCGGCACAAGGAGCAGCGGGAAGAGGAATGGCTAATTCAGCGTGCTACCAAGCGACCCGCAACGGAACCACCATTAGGATCCGGTTATCCCCTGAAACGTTCGGTTCCACCTGCTTTAAAGCCCACGAAGTCAGGCACAATGACTCCCAAAGGGTCTGTTCCGGTTGGCAGGGCGACGAAGGCGGCCACGGACGCCTCGAAACTACCGGCCGAGACAACGTCGAAGCCCAAGAAGTCTTCATCAAAGGTCGCGACAGGGACTGCCGAAACTTCTCAATCCTTGGCGAAGTCCTCGATCGGCAAGAATGAGTCGGCCAAGGCACACTCAACGATTGCTGCGACAACCACCCAGCTCGTCTTACGACTGGGCAAGGCTGCACAGACAATACTTGTGTCCAAAGCCTCTGTGGAAATGCCACCTCATCAACTGATTCTGCTGAACGAGGATGTAGAGATGCATCCCGTTCACAGTGAACCAGAAGATGAGGTACCGGTATCTGGATTGGGGTTGGCCAACTTATTTGCCAACATCGGTGAGCCAACAGCCGACAGATCCGCTGTGAATTATATCGACGGAATCCGTCAACGCTTGGCCTCCAAACACCCGACTTGGACAACCGCCATGCTTTACAGTGTTGCTGCTGACAAGTATGCTGCTGGGATTGCTCATCCGGCTAATCAGGATCAACCCTCCACGGGGATGATCCAGAAGAAGTCGAAAGCAAGGCCCTGCAGGTCTCGTCGGCTACAGCTGAAATTTGACTTCCAGTGACTCACCGGTCGGCACTACCTGTCGTACCGTCAGGGGGTTGGTCACTCAAGTGTACCAGAACTACGTGACTAACCCCGAGATTACTTGGGAAGGCTCTGAAACAACCTTGCAGAGAGAATCCTTCCGTCGCAAGACCAGATTCATTCTCCGCATGTTGACATTCGACCAAGCCTAAGTTGTAAGATGGAGAAGTGCTCACCCAAAGTGGGACACGAGTGTCGATACTGCGGGTTGAGACGCAATGTAAACCGTCGAAGGGATCTTTAGCATCTGGCCCCGCCGATGCTACGGCATCGGCGTGGGATCGAGACATACCAGCCACGGATGCATGCAGTTCACCGGCTTATGAATAAAGCCATACTCACTACAAGAACTAGTATCCATGTCACTCATTTATTAGTGCACCGTGGGACCGGGGATCTCCAACCTCCCTAGGGACAGGAACCTCGGAACCCAGTCACAATTGGGGGCCCATCCAGGTCAAAATTTCGGGACTCCGTCCTCAGGCGTCCGCGTCCAAGGCGAGGGTCGGCCACCATTAGGAGCGCATGCTTTGTGCGGAAAAACGACCATGATTCCCCCGTCCCATATCTAAGTATCAACCACAGTTTGCTGTGTCAGGTAGCCAGATACACGGACGGCATCGAAGTAAAAACTCCATGCAAAGTGCTCGCAGGGCCCTGGATTGTTATGAGACTCATGAAGGGGGGACAATTGTTTGTCTCCTCGATTGGAGAGATATTCGATCCACGGCTCTGAGGGCCGCAGGAAAAAGCGGAGACCCCGGTCGTCTATTCGTCGCATGGCGGTGGGACCGTGCACGTGGCCGAGCAACGAAACGGGGTGGAACCCGGTCACAGAAACTCAAGGCTGTTAATCCCGAACCAGTCAGCGACGATAACAAAACCCTCATTCCCGCACCGTCCAAGAAAACGCTCTTCAAAATCCATGACAAAAAACACCCAAAGTGGTCTCATGACCACATGATGCTGGTAGCAGAACAAAGAACACGGACAGATCATTACATGAAGAAAAGGTTATGCCGTCACACTGAAAAGACAGTGGCCGCCATAGTCCAGTTGTCGAAGCCCAAGGATGTGGTCCCGGAAGAGCCGACATTGATGCAGATCGATCTGGACTTGGTGCCCCAGGATTCTGACGTCCCCATGGACGATGGTTCGGAGATCTAATTGCAAGACCAACCATCATTGAACTTGGAAACGTCAGACGTTGAATTGCACAAAACTCTGGTCGAACTGGCAATGATCGACCCTGTCGCTTACTACTCTAACCTCAATGTGTATAACGTTGCAGAACCCCTTCACCTAAGCACCATTCTCGGCGTCAGGTTGCCTGACGGCTACTTCCCTCACCCGGCCTACCAGTGGCCAATGTGTCTGACAGAGTGGATGCCACTCCATGCCGGCACACTGGTCGCTGGTTGTGTGAAGGGGGTGGCCTCAGCCTGGTGTTGTGAGGTGGCCATGTGGGTCATCCTGCACTTGATCTGGGCGACCAGACGCTACTTGATTTTGGCCAGTAATGCCAAAATTTCAACCTTCTCCGTCGATGTGCAACCTGGTTTCTGACCGCACAGTCGAACGAGGAAGGCCTGTTTTAACGGGTGCTACAACTGCAGATTATCTGTCTCCTCATCGACAACGTTTAATGTGTGCACACTGGCTAACACCTGGGCTGAATTCTTGATTCCGGAGGAACCAATGAATGACCCATACCAGAACTAGCTTCCGGAGCGGCACCCTTCTCCTGGATTGACCCCGCCATTCCATGTGGACATGCCGGATGAGCTCCTGGCGAGAATCCCGCCCGGACTGGATTGCATCCCCTGTCCTCGTATCGTGCCTTTTACGAAGCCTTCCGCCACAGTGACGTCGACAATGGCTACATCGGCCGCGGCATCAGCTATAACGGAGACTTCATCCACGTCTACGGCCACCGGGGTGCGCAGGTCTTCGTTGGTGACGCGTAAATCCGCAGCTGCTTTCGCGGCCTCGTATCGACTAACCTGATCGGCGACCACATCGGCCGCTGAGACTGGGCCGTTATCCACAACTGTTACGCCTTTCTCCTCGGTGGAAATCGCCTCGGCTGAGGCGGGTGAGCTGACATCGTCTACAAAACCCGCGGAGCCCATGAAACTTTTGCCAGGAAAGAAGGTATCTCAGTCCTACTCCCCGCGCTCATTGATGAATCGTGCTTGGTCCACCTCGGCGAAGACCAGCAAGACGCCATTGACAGACGCGGAGAAGGAAGCGAAGAAGGCCCCACTGTTACAGGTGAAGAAAGCGGCGAAGAAGCAGGCGTTGAGATAGGAAGAGGAGGCACTCCTGGCGAAGGCGAGAGAAGAAGAGGAGGCGGTGGCGGAGCAAGACCTCTGTCAGAAGGAGAAGGCGTCCACGGAGCTGTGGAGCGACGTGGAATCACTGTCGTCCAACCCGGAGCCTGGGAGTGGATTTTCCACTGATTTAAGTTCTACTTTCATGGTTGAAATTATGATTTTGCAGTGTCTGCTGCACTATTATTTCACTTCAAATATATTTTTATTTTATTTTTAGCTTTTTTTTCACTTTCATTTCTTCCATGGATTTTCCATGGGGTGCTTGCTAGTTTCATTATAAAGGGATTAGACTGTAACAGTGATTTATGTGTAAAATTCTAACAATTCTAACAATTCTAACAAACGTAACAGACTGTTATCTATTCTTAATTGTAGATAGTATTGCTCTGTAGTAATCGTCAAAACGATACGTAACTGACAAATACTTTCGTTCAGATGTAGTCTTATATTTATCAGATTCATCCAATGAACCATTTTAAATTTTAACATACAATGAATGCCATATGGCCTTTCATGCAATTGTTCTTTTATGCATTTTTTTTGTTTAAAATTAAAATTATTATTTTCTATATCTTTGCTATTTAGAAATTTAAAAGCGGCAAGAACTTAACATATCAGAATTCCATTTTGCTTAAATTTGAAATTCATCTAATTTCTAAACATCACAACTTCATTTCTTAGATATAAATTGATTTTTAAATAGACATTCTATATCCTAGAAATTTTATATCTGTAAAAATTAATTTTTTTAGAGGTTCGATGTCATCTACCAGAAGCTCCTGTTAATGGTTACATTCAAGGTCAAAATGCAGTACATAAATCAGGTGATATTGTTCAATTTAATTGCAATCAAGGTTTTATGATGGAAGGTCAAGCTATAATTGTTTGTCAAGATAATGGACGATGGTCTGGCCCAGTGCCCAACTGTAAGTGATGAATCACTCATACTCACAATTGAATAATAATTATGCTATTTTAGGTGTTCAAGCATGTACATATCCTGGAACTACAGTAGGAGGAACGGTATCTCGAGTGAAATTTTACTACAGTATTGGAGAAACAATCAAATTTGATTGTGCTCGAGGCCTAGAATTGAGTGGTGCTCGAATGTTACGCTGTTTACCAAATGGCAAATGGTCGAATACAATCCCAGCATGTATTCCTGCTCAGGGTTAAAAAGGCTGCCTAATTACTAAATATCATTTTAAATAGGCATATCAATTTTAGACTAATATACATAGTGTTGTGAGAGTTGCATAATTTATATCAACCAACGTAATACTATTGAATAACAGTCTAGCAATCATTGTTTTGTAGATAGTAATTATTCTGTTCTACCCTTGGTCACTATATAACAAACTAGTAATTACATCAGTTTAGACATTTTCTGGTTTAGGCAATTTCTGGTCTTCCAACCCACCAATCATTTAAGAGTTTTGTGAATTACTTTTCAAGTTCAATGTATATACTGTATTGCATCAAACAAGAATTTTTATACTTTTCAAATCAATTGTTTATTCACTTTGTGCATGTAAAAAAATGTAATCCCAAATAATATAGATTGGAAAAGTTAGATACTTTTAGTGTTTTTATTGTAAACAAATGTATTGTAGGATGGATTTGGAATGGAATTGTTTAAGTATTTTATTAATTTATAAAAAAAAAATTATTTTTATGTTTTTATGATGAGTTTCCTACAGTGTGTAGGCTTCATTCTGTACACATAAAAATATTTGTACATACTTTAAAATGTTTCCAATCTTCCTATAAAATATAGAAACCATACTTCATTTTATTGCAATTAATCCATTACCCGGTACTTCAAATTGACAACACATGGTCACTAATGGACCAACTATGCTCCAAATCTTCTCAAGTTTTAAGATAAAAGCATGAGCACTCGGAAATAATTAATTCTTGGAATATCAGATAATTTGACACAGCTGGGGGAACCGTGCAAATATCTGGGGATGAGAGGTTAAAGGATGAGTGTCTTGAAGGAAACACATAAATTTTAATAAAATCACACACTTTATTCCAAAACAATATCAAAATAATTCATAAACACTTAATCCGAAATAACACAATTCAAATGAAATCCAAAATTTAACAATCCAAATTACAACTCCAAAAATGTAAAACGTTTGCATGATCAGGTCGTCTTCCCAAGGGGGACTGGTCCAAGAGCCAAGGCAAAATGACCTGGATAAGTGGACTCCTGCCCTTCTTATAGGCAAAATGCCCCACCCCTATCAATTAGTAAGATGGCTTGTGAATAATTAGTTCACAACGCCATCTACTGGCAAATTTTATAACCATGAAACATAAACAAATGGGAAAATTAAGTATTTTTCAGTGCCATTCGTAACAATATTACGGTTGCCCATTTATCTTCAGCACCACTCGTGGTGCCAAATTTACTTCAGATTCGACACGTGGGCAAATAAAGAGAAATCTTTATTTGGTGAAAATAATATACTTTGCATGTATTATGAGCGTTTTGGATGCTTTGAGGTTTTGACAAAACCAGGAACTGGAAAGTGATGCCAAAATTCAGGAACGGAATGCAGGAATGGAATCAGGAACGGAATGCAGGAATGGAATCAAGAACGGAATCAGGAACGGCATCAGGAAGGGAATCTAATTTTCTTTTAAAAACTTTGGTTCTAATAATTAGGTTTTAAGAGTTTATTTTCTTTAAAAAACACAGCATTTTTATTGAAAAAATAAATGGTTTTTCAGACTTTTGACTAATTTTATGATACAAGTTTATGATGGTTCGGATCCAAGGAATGACGCCATGAGGCCTAAAATGGGTGTGTGCAACGGAATTTATTACAAACACGGGAAAAGCAATAGAAATCGCCCCGTCATAAATATAATTCCGAGGATCCTATTATATGCTGATTTCTGACTATGATCAGGTTGAGGATGATATCCTGAAGTTAGTTCACGTAGAATGATTAAATCGGCTTCAAGGGTTGGAAATGTTATCCAACTTAAATAAAGATGATTGTTGATATTTTCTATGTTTTATTAACCTGTGAAATGGTGAATATTCTCCTAAATCGGAGAATATTGGCAGGTTGCCTGCCGGGTATTTGCTACAGCAGTCGGGGCTTTGGCCGGACTGGGCTATGCCATCTCGATGTGGGTTGGATTCATATGGTGTCGATGTTTTCCATGTATCAATCGGGGAATCAACCATTTGATTCGTCACTTACCGATCGCCACTTGTACCTGCCATTTATCTATATATATATTTCTTAGTTGGACTCTGTCTGTCTATCTGTCTATCTGTCTGTGTGTCCGGGCTGTGATTGGTCGGGACAAAGTCACCTGACCAATCACCTGAAAAAGGCTCCACTCTAAC
>JAQIXT010001057.1:0-19728 GCA_034700445.1 Stenotaenia linearis | reverse complement strand
GAACATGAAAACGCCGTAACGTAACAAAATATTGCTACGTTTCCTTACGTTACGGCTCAGTGTGAACCCACCATTACTTCTGGTATTATCGTGATAATACAAATTGTACTATTAGGTAATCTCACTCTGATAATACTATATTTCTTTGATTGAAGGCCTCCCTCAAACATAGTATGCCCTTGAATAGAGGCCGCATTTAAACAAATGAATCCTTTGTTCTTACCGCACCCTTTACGTAAAGTGAAATAGAGGCCGGCGTCCTCTAATTACGGTACACAAAATCCGACAGGTCATTGGTTGGCTTGAGAAAAACTCTAGCTTTCTATTGGCTGTAATTGAGAAGTGGTGTAATCAAAAGGTAAGAAGTCCCCAAAAGTTATTGCTTGTACTCTAAGGCCAGCACAACTTGTGATTCAATCAATTGGAATCGGCTAATGTCTATCCGACTCTCAATTTAGAGAAACGAGAATAAGCACTTTCAATCGAACTAAGTGCCTGAAGCATTGTGGGTATCATCTATCTGTACCTTTCTGCACGCCTTCAAATTTTCAAGTTTCTATTCCAACCGGAAGTAATATTTTTTACAGCTCCAAATGTGAAGAAAGAGCAAATTGCGGTGTTGTGCCCTTTCACCTTTAGAAAAGCAGATCTCAAAGAATTTCAGTTCATACTTGTAACTTTAATCTAGAGCGATAGACGTGACATGCCGCCATTTGCCATTTGGGAGGCAGCAATGGTAGCTCCGACTATTGACATTAAATGATGTCGTGTCACTCACTCTCAAATGTATCCCACGCAGCCGCATCGCATAGCTGCAATCTCAACATGGCGTTTTTCGATTAGGAACTAGAAGAACTAGGCCTACCTCATTTTCGAGCAACCAAACTCGATAAGAAGGGGGAGATAGGGGCAAGAAATACAAAAATCTTTTTATAACGACTTTACTCATTACAATCCATATGGAATTCGAAAAAGAGATATTCTACTTGAAAACTGAACAAAAATATCATTTCTGAGTTTTCTCCAGGCAATAGAAGATAAACTAAATAAAGTGAGTAAATATACTATTTACAAATCACATATAAGAAAATCTATCAATTCTCCAAGTGATAAACCCCTCGGAGATTGAAGAGCTTGTCTTTCACGACTCAACCTTGCTAATGGCAGTAAAATCGTTTCGAGGAAACTTTTTCACACAACTAAAACAAACGATCGCACCTCCGGCGAAGGTTAATTTAATCGAGAAAAGTGAACGACCTTAGAGCGAAATTCACATATTGACACTTACTTCAGATGATACCAAGCGAAAAACTTACAAGAATGTACTGCAACACGACTAGTCGTCTCAAAATAATTTGAAATTTTGAAATTATTTGACAATCACAATAGTAGGTCTTAGAATTTTCAGAGGTATGGACTTGTGTACAGATTTTTGAACTGTGCATATATTTGAATTGTGTAAAGTTCTTGAATTGTGTAAAGTTATTGTTATTCTGTCAGATCGCGTATGGTCTTAGTAGCCGCAGTACTATGTCTGTCTGTCTGTCTGTCTTCGAATTATCGAAAACTTTCGTAAACTGCTTTCCATCTTTCCTTGCTGAAGTCCACTCTGATCCTGTAATTTACAAATTTATCATTGCATTATCATATAATGGCATTGCCAGCTTTAAAAAAAAAGTTTGCGGTAAGTCTCTATTCCTACAATCAACTCCCAGTTTTATTAATCTTTTTATGACAATACCAGCTCTGCACGTGTGACCTTTAAGAACTCTTGCCAGTCTTGTAGTCTTTTCTTATTGACTGTAAAACTGGATACAGCCTCATGATTCCACTTGATGGACCAGATGATGACTGTTGAATAAGAATCTATTTGCATCTGTTGTTTCCCTCAAAATAAAGCAATTTCCTCATATAAAAAAATGGATAATAAATCCACTCATACATTAAGATTACCAGCGAATCTTAAAATTGAAAAAATAAGGAAATTTATCAGTCACGCCTTTCAAACACTAATTTATTCCTTCTGGTTGATTTTTTTCTTTGTGTTGCGCACAAAGGAAGAATCATCATCTTTCTTTAGCAAAATCAGCGATTTCATATAATGATCATTTGCTTCAAGCAAGAGGAAATAAATCTGAGGAAAGTATGTTGGCTTGAAAATGAGGAATTTTGAATGAGAAAAAACTTTTGTTTTTTTGAAAAAAATCTGTTTTTGGTTTCTTTTCTGGAGTTCAAAAATGAAATTCCAACTTTATATAAAAAAAAAAATTTTTCATAGTTATTTTTCAATAACATAAGAATTTATCAAGAAAATCATTTCAATAACATTTTTTTAGTGAACTTTAGAAAAATTTTAGCAAAAATTTAAAATTTATAAAAATTCATTATACAAAAAAAAAAAAAACTTTATAAAAAAAAAAATTTTTTTTCTCATTAACAGTTACTTTTCAGCAAAATAAAATTTTTCTAACAAAACATTAAAATTTTTTTTAAAAATTTCATTTAATTTATGCTAATTTAAACCAATTTAAACTAAAATTGAAAACAATTCATTACCCACACACACAAAAATAATTTTTGTACCGTTCCAAAAACCCCAATTTCTTTTTCCTCAAACCAAATATTTGAAATGTTTAAAACCAGAACAATTAAATGTACTTTTCTCCCTAAAACCACACTTTTTCCTTGTCACATTTGATTTGCCTTTTCCCCCGGCATGAGAACACGAAAATTTATGCAAATCACCATGGAAACGAAACGACGATGGGATCAAAGTTGCACATCTGACAATTAAATCAATACTGAGTATGGATGAGAGCGATCAAATTACGTGATGCACGCGCTGCTTGTCTTTCTGCAGGCTTAGAGACTGGATTAAAAATAGAAACGGTGGCGGGTGCACGGAATAAACCTCGCTACACATTTCCCATTCCTTCAAAACGTTTTAAGATCATTATTAAAAAATTAAAAAAATTTATAAAAAAAATCAATTTCCAAAAATAGAGAAAATCGTCTTAAACTTCCATCAGTTTATTAATATTAATTTTTTTAATTCAAGATTAAATGTGAAAATAGAAGTCTTTAAGCCTACTTCCGGTTTCGATTCATCCTTAAAGTTGCAGAAACAAAACAAATGAGTGTTTTTCTTGTTTTGTTTGTTTTTCTGTGAAAGGATTAAGATTTCAATTGACAATGTTTGTCATTCATTCGTTATTTGCCGAGCTTTTAACAGGTTTATTTATTTTTGAAATTTGTTGCATGTTTCGGCCAACTTATCTTGGCCACAAAGCTTTCATCTTTGTGTCAACAGTGATTTTGCAGTAGCAAAACATGGAGGCAATGAATTAAGTGTGATGCTAAGGGATAATGTATTTTAATTGTTTTTTTTCTTCCTTTTCTTTCCTTTTTTTGAAATTTAATGCATTTCAAGCAAAATGTCAGAGGTCAAACTGCTTTCTAGATTTAATGCAAGAAATGAAAGAAAAATTGTTTGTTTGATTTGAAATTTGAAATTTGAAATTTGAGACCCTTAATGCACCTCAATCTTTTACTTTGTGTTAAATTAAAGGGTAGTTAAAATGATATTCCAGATTGAGTTTACGATGTGAAATTTCCTGTTTCTCATCCAGATTTGTTTACTATAAAACCATAAACCGATAACCAAACCGGAAGTGCTATTTTAACCCACTCCAAAATGCAGAAATTCACTTTGGAGAAGGCTAAAGTGACACTTCCGAAGTTTTCTGGAACTTTACATAGTTGAAGATCACAAAACTCAAAGCACTGTACAAAAATATGGAGTTTTTTCCGCTTAAACTCTTTAACTAAATTCAAAATTACTAAAATCCCTTTAAAATGTTTAATGTTTTGTGATTTCCATTGCATTTAGTGATTATTAAGCTATCTTCAGTTCAAATTTCACATAACTATGGAAACGCTTGATACCCAGCGCATTAATTATGAGCAAGCAAACAGATAACTATACATACAGTTCAATTTACAATAAAACCAACACCAAACTCATTCTCAACTTTAACATTACTTTCATTTCTCAATAAAAACGCCACATGCGATTTAAAAAAAAAAACATAAAAAAAATTTTTACAAGAAAAAAAATGTAGAAAACGTCAATGAAGTGTTCAGTTTCCCTTTTTTTTACTTCTAAAACTTTTAGTCCTTTATTTGATTTATCACCAAATATACCAGTGTGAAAGTGACACATGGGATCAAAGAAGAACGACAAACACACGTTCTCATGTTTCCTCTCCTTTTTAACTCGAAAAATATATTTAAAAAATTCAGTAGTAAGCAAACAATTTTCAAGCATTAAATAGTATAAAGTGGAATTTAGCAAAGAAAACTAAACTTCAATTTGCCAATTATGGTTATGTTCAATCCCCTTAATCCCTGTAATTAAATAAACGTCTACGTAATTTTAGATTTTTCAAAATGTTTTTACGAATTACGAATTACTAATGTGTTCATGTTTATAGTATAACAGAAATCAATAATTCTTCAAGCTTAGAAAGGATGACTTCGAAGTAACAAAGAGTTCAAAGAGAATATCTGATGAGTAACGGATATAAATTGTTTAAGGTATTAGAACTCGATGTTGGATTTTTTTTCTCATAGGAACCAATGCTAACTTAATTCTAAAGGTACACAGTTACCTGTAATTCTTAAGTTTTTTTTCGAAGAAGTTTTTTCTAGGTTTGTTGCAGTTTTCATTTTATTGTATGTATAAGTAATAAGATAATAATTTTTAAATAAATTCAACTTTTTCCAGTTTTGAATATCAGTTTGTAAAACTAATCCATAAAAATAATTGCAAAGACAACACTAGGCAAAATCTTGTACGGATTTACAAATCAATTCTTGATTTGTAAATCTTTGATTTCTATTGATTTTTATGGATTTCCATGATTTGTTGATTTTCTTTGATTTCCACTTTGATTTCTATTGATTTTCATGGATTTCCATGCTTTGATTTCCATGATTTATTGATTTTTTTTTATTTCCATGATTTATTGATTTTCTTTGATTTCCACGATTTATTGATTTTTTTTTTATTTCCATGATTTATTGATTTTCTTTGATTTCCATGATTTCTTTTAATTTCACTTATGATTTTCTTTGATTTCCATGATTTCTTTTAATTTCACTTATGATTTTCTTTGGTTTCCATGATTTCAATTATGATTTCTCTCGATTTCCCATACTTTTTCTGTAATTTTCAGTGATTTTGATTTCCAGATTTCCATTGATTTATAAACCAAAATCAAGGCCTGAATAAGATTTCGCCCAAGGTCGAACCTCTCGAAAAACAAGCATTTCAAATTTTATACATTATTTATTTATTTTTTTTTTTTTAAATTTGAGTTAACATTTGTTTCTATGAAAAAAAATCCAACATGGAGTCCCCTATCACCTTAAAAATAATCATTACATCACAACACTAGAAAGAGCATCGCGCAACAATGTTGCATTGCGGGCTTTCATGCTACAAGGGGCAGCTGTGACACAGCAAAGCTTCCCTACATTGCATCCATAGTAAAACATACTGCACGGAAGTTAAAAATTGCAAAGTAATGATGTTTATCCAGTAAATACGAGCTGAATGTCGTTACAAGTTATGAAAAGAAAAATGATCTTTTCATGATTGATTAATGAAAAAAAATTTTTCAACCCTGTTTATTTATGACTATTTAATCTTTAAGTTTTCATCGAAAAGATCAATGAATGATTCAGATATAAACACACATTTCATTCATTGTGCAGTTCACTGCCCGTTTGGAATATTTAATCTAACTTCCGGCAATGTTTGTTTAAGTTAAAGCCGTTTTATATCGCTATTAACTGCTAAATAATTCGTTCTGTACCTGGTTTTTATGTGAGAGTAAGGTAGGTCATTCAAGAAGGCATCCAAAATGTTAAACCTGAAGTGGCATTTACCCTAATAGGTCTCTGGGTACTTTCGATTGATTTTAAATGTATTTTGATGCGCAAAATATTTTAAAGTGATAAATTCAGTACAGATAGGTTGGGATAAAAATAAAACAACTTTCAATGAGTGTTGCTAAGTAAGGGAGATAATCAATTTTCTCTTAATGATATTTCCAATATGAAATCCAATATAATTCTCTACTCAGACTATTTTTGGAGTCTTTATTTCTGGTAACATAAGAAAACATTCCAATTTCAATAAAAAGTCTTGCTAAGTTAGGTATTTTCATTGATTGCCAATCAATGTGAGTCACAGTGACACAAATGATTTGTTAAGGTTGATTCGGGATACCGTATTGTATTTCTTCGAACAGACCCAGCCCGATTGCTAATTCATAATTCTATGTTTATTTCAGCCATTGTATATTTCGCAATGCCAATATGACTCAAATAAACCAGTTTTATGCAAGAATCACAATGTTTGATGAAAAATTAATCAAAATAAAAATTTCATGATTTGCAATAAAAGCCGCGGGTTTCTTCAAAGAAATGTTTTTAACCATCATCCTAAGTTATAACAAATTATTTTATGATAAACAACTATTTGTCAACAACTATTAAAAGCTACTCCATTAATAATTATGATATTCCAGTCAATAAATCAAAATGGCCCAAAATGGCATTTTTATGGATTCCTACTGTACACATCAACACCAATATCCATCATATTTCAAACTCCTAACCCCAAGTGCCTTTTTATCCAGCTGAAAATTGCAGCAATGTGTGAAAAGAGTATGAGGCAACTCTTGCCTGCAGACCACAGAATACAAATGACTACCAGAGTACAAAATCTCTCACCTTAGCTACCATTTTGAAAATGAGATGATCTATTTTTTCCTCAACAGCCACCAACATGAAACTGGACTCTAAGTAACAATTTCTTAAAGAGGCAACAGTCACATTGAAGCCACACCATCCAGTTGCCTGAAAATGAATTCAGTGATTCAATAGTTAGCACACTTGCTTAGCTATATAAGGTCATGGGTGCAGCCTGGATGGCTTACTTGTATAAAGTACTGTCTTTGTGCACACCAAGAGATTGTCTTTTGGTGCCATAGGTCACAGTATGGTGCAGCAGCATAACACATTACTTTCTAATCTGAAATGATCCTCAACCAAACCAAATGGTGTCTTCAAATCAAATACAGTAATGTGGTTCTTCAAGCATAAGTACATTGCTAAATTATTGTTCTAATATTATATTCTCTGAGGATTTTGACATTCTTTAATTATTTCAGCTTTTGACCTGAAGTAATGCTTTAAAAGAGATTTACACTGGGATTACATATTTGTTGGTAAATGTTGTTGTTTATGTTTTAAGATTATGGAGAGGAATTTTTTTAAATATCTCAATACAACTAAAAGAGTAAAAAATAAAAAATAAAATTGTATTTGCATATTTTAGTTGTTAATTAATTTTTAATTTTTCTTCTCAAACAGACAAGTTTTGAACTTCTTAGGGAGCCCCAGGCACTTGCCTGCTGTGTCTATTAGATAATCCAACATTGCTGGAAACTTCATCAAAGAGTGTGGAATGAAATGTAAATGGAAAAGTTAGTTAATATTTGAGGAAAGTTTTCATCTTCAATGAAATTTCTGCATAGTGCAGTCAACCAATGACAATTTCTACCATGATTTAGTTTAGTGTAATCCAAGCTTGAAATCCACATACTATGCCCTTGAGGTACATTTCAATAATGTATAGGAATAATTCAAAGAGCTATTATCTGAATTTACTGAATTGACCATCAATTATTTTGAGAAAGTCATTTAAGCTGAATGCCAGAGTCAACCATCATACCACATTGCCCTAAAGATGTCAAACCACTGTGTGGCTTCTTCAAATTGTGATTTAAGTGGAAAATCTCTCTATTAAGAATCTAAAGATATATATTGGCAATGTTAAATTGGATGAGAGAAATATTACAGAGATTTGCTAATGTAAAGCTGAGCTCATGCAATAAATTGTAATCAAATGTTAACTCTTCGTGTAATAGTTTGCGGAGAACAAAACTTATGTCTTATAACTTACAAATTCCATGTTAATTATAAATCTGAGAAGTGTTCTATTAACTTTTCTAATAGAACTTTAGATCAAGGAAAACTTATAATATGAATTTTAAAAAACAAAAAAAGATGCTGACACTCATCTGCAGAACACACCAAATCTTCAAACCCCATGATCCTTTTTCAATCTACATAACATTGCAGCTTTCGAAAATTGATTTTTTATTCATACTGCAAACACTGATAGTATTGTAAAACATTTTCTTCAACTAGTAGTAGGGTAAATCTAATACTGTGTCTCAACCCTGAAGCCTTCTTTAGTAAATACAGCTGCTTACTTTCTTCTCGTCAAACCTACAGTTTTCATTTTTCAATCTGTTTTTCCTTCTTTTTGTTGATTTATTCTCTTTACTCTAAAAATGCAACTAAAAATTGTTGAAACAAAAACTAATATATAATAAAGCAAATAATATATTTAGTTAAAACAAACCAGTTATTGTTTGCTTCAAGTGGCATTTGTTTCTGTGTTCCCACTTCCTGACTTCTACATTAGTCGTTCGCGGCTTCCGAACTTGAAAATGTAAACTAAGTATGTAAAGTGTATCTTTCTTGTCATGGATCATTACCATAATAAGTTTTTGATACAATGGGTAAAAGAGCCAGACTCCAGTTTCACTCTGTGGATTTGGCTTTCCCACTTAATCCCATATTGCACTATCATAAAACCTATGAAATATTTGATGGATCCTTAAACTATGGGCAAAAGTGTCTTGAGAGTCCCCAATAATTAAGTTCAATGCACCCAACTGGACTTAGCTTAAAGCTCACACTAATACCCAAATGGCAGTAATCTGCTTAAACGTACAGCTCGAACTTGAGCTAAATCTCCATTTCCAGCAGTCAATGCTGGATAAATTGGATAAAAATGAGAAACATGCAACATACCCTATAGCCACACATGTTTTGTATCTTATTTCTAGTCAACACTTCTACAAATGAGTAAAAGATGCATAAGAGAATACAAGCTTTGCAGGAAATTTAACTCTTAGCCATTCCGAAGTTCCATTTTCACGTTTATTAATGAATTAATGGAATGTGGAAACCTATTTGGTGAATAGTTACATTACTTGTAACTGCAGATTCAATTAAGGATTTGAATAATTAGTTTGACAGATGAGAAAATATTTCCTTCAATCATTTTAAAATTGTAATGAGAACTCATGACACTCTGAATGGCTCTTATAATGTTATGAAGTTTATAACTTTCATCTATATTCAACCATTGAATAATTATTATTGAATTAGACAACTTTTCTAACTTTTTGCAACCAGTAATAAGTTCCTGTGCTATATATGTAACAGTACTAATGGGCTTTGCGGAAATCCTAATTTGTGATTTATAACTTATAAATTCACTGTTAAATGTGACTCATGCAATTTATAAGTTACAAAATTAAATTAAATTCTCACAGGCATTCCAGAGTTTGTCTTATAACTTATAAATTCCAAGTTAATAGAGAGTTTGCGAAGAACAAAACTTACGCTTTATTACTTATAAATTCCATGTTAATTATAAATCTAACTTACATTTAACATGGAATTTATAAGTTATAAGGCATAAGTTTTGTTCTCTGCAAACTCTCTAATTATACTGAATTAACATGAAATTTATAATTTGGATAAGACATAAGTATTGTTCTCTGCAAACACTATTCTTTGCTCATGCAAGAAGGCATAATCATTCAAGTTCAAAAAGAGAAAAGACCATACATGGCATTATGAAATCCTATTTAAGATTCAAAGATTATGATGACATCATCAATTGTATCACGCCATCAAAGATTAGTGCACACAATAAAGAAACAATTGTAAAATGAGCAAGCAAGAATCAGCTTGTGGATTAAATGATTACCACAATGATGATGTCTGTGAAGATGGTATTATATAGAGGCAAAATGAATGAAATTTTGCAAGACAGGATATCAAGTTGGATCTTCTATATTTTCATGTTTCCATCCATAGAATTTAACAAATAAAAATTTGTGCAAACTAATTAATATATAACACTTAGGATTACCTTATCTGAGTTATAATTAACGTGAAATTTATACATTTTTAATCTCAAATGAGGATTATTTTATAAATCCTCACTAAATCACATCAAAATCATCCATTTTAATTCTACCAAAAGTGAAAATTTTACCTCCACCTTCCACCCACCACAATAAATTCCATCACCAAATTACAACTCCACACTTCACACCATAAATTAAAACAAATACATTTCCTGCACTACCAACCCAACTTGCACCCAATCAACAATCCCAATTTCCTCTCTCAAATTCCTCCCTGCATCATTACCTCCACACAACCTTGCAAACTCCAATTTTTCAATTTTAATCACCAAATCAGCAAACAAAAATCCTCACAAACCGACCTCAAGTATGCGTCTCAAACCACACACGCACAATAACTCAAACAAACAAACCTCAAGTATCCACTAGGCAAAATAACATGGAAAACTGTCCGACCATATCTCTGACGTCACCAACTAACAACTAAATTTAGCTCTTCCTACCTGGCGGTTGCCAAGACCCCGTCTCTATGTTAGGTCAGCCGAGCACACGTTTGTTTGAACTTCTTTCGCTCCAGCAAACCAAATCAATAAGACTATTGGTACCCACAAAAATCCATCACAAAGCGACTGACTCTTTAAGCAAGTCATTTCACTTGGAATGCGAGACAACAAAACATTTCTTTCTTCTTTTCTTTTTGGGAACTGAATAAAAATACCACGTGAAAAACGAATGGAAAGATGGACCGAGACAAGACACACTCTTGCTGATGGAAAAACCGTTGGAACCCATGCCCTGAATGAAGATTCAGTAGTTGCCCGAGGGACAGATCCATCAGATGTGAAAGGTCACCGAGAAAGAGGGAAAAAAACGCACTTTCGGCCAACAACTGGTATCGTGATGGACCCATTTTGGAAATATGATCAGTTTATGGGGTTTAAATTCCTCGTGGTGAAGGGACTTTTAGACTGCGGAAAAGTTACATTTACAAATGTATACGGATTGTTATAACATTTATCGAGTTTTGTAAATTGTATCAAAGTTATTGGAACCCAGTTTTAAAAAGTCTATTTATTTTAGTTTTTTTGGAAGCTTTTTTGCGGTTTTTTGGCCAATTTTGTACATTTTTTTACGCATTTTCTATAGTTTTACTTCAAAATCTGCAGTTTAATTTCGAAAAAATAAATATTCTACAAATTTTCTGCAGATTTTGGAGAAAATGTGTAGAAAAACTTTTAAAAAACTGCAAATTGGCCAAAAAAATGTAAATTTTTTGTTGTTGATTTTTTTAGCTGGGAAATTTAAGATTTAAATTTGTAAATGTGATTTATAATCTTTACAAAGGTGTAAAGATTTGTAAATATAATACCTGATATTTGTATAAATATAAAGGATTCGTAAATATAATTTTAATTTACATTTTTACATTTACATTTACATTTACATCTTTACAACAAATTTAATTTATGTAAATTTTTGTAAGTTTTTCTTCAATTAATTTTTTCAATCATTTGCACAGATTATTTAGTTTTGATGTTTTTATTTTCATTCAGAAATCAAGGAAAGCTTAAAATGAAAACAAATTGAATTTCTTAACATTTTTATATAAAAGAATTTTTTTTCTTATTAATTTTGGCTGTTTAAAATAAACAAAAGTTCAACAACCTCAAATAGGACTAAACAAACAAGTCTGCCCTTTTACTTTCCTTCCTTCGCAATCGATTTTCCGCTATTCAAAAGACACGCAATCGATTAAGTCACCAATATGAAGACATCAAGATAAGGGGAAAAAAATTTAGCGGTGATAATTCAGCCTTTGTAGAAAAAGATGGTGTACTGGTCGAGTTTTAATCAGTTTTTAGTAAATTTAATCAAGTCGTGGTTGTGGATACAAGTTGGTCAATCTACGGTTGACCGGTAGATTTTATAGTGCAGTTAATCAAAAAAATGACTTGACCCCAATACTGACTAATTTAACCAAAAAAATGACTTTTTGGACCAAAAGTAGTCATTTCAACCACAGAAATGCCTATTTTGATTATAAAAATGACTATTGTGGCCATAAAAATGACTACTTTGACTAAAAATTACACAATTTAACTTAAAAAATAACTATTTTGACTTTAAAATGACTATTTTGACTTTAAAATGACTATTTTGATCAAAAAATTGACTATTTCGACCACAAAATTGACTATTTTGATCACAAAATTGACTTTTGACCACAAAATTGACTATTTTGACCACAAAATTGACTATTTTGAAAACTAAAATGATTATTTTGTCTACAAAAGTGACAATTACGACTAAAAAAATAAATATTTTAACTACACACATGAATATTCACAAGACCAAAATAACAACATCACATTACAACATAATCCAGATAAATGTTTGAAATTATTATTCAATTTGTCCAATTAGTAATTGGCCCCTAGCATTTCCATCGAGGCTATTTTTATCGAATCGATATTCACTCCAATTGAATCAAACCAAACATAAATTGCCACTCTTATTCATCTTTCACAACGATTAAGGCACGTTTGACACGGAAAAGCATAAAAGGATTTGTGTGAAATATTTAACACACAATTTATGGCTACAATTGTGTTTGCGGCAAAAAAACACTGCTTTGTGTCTAAGTCTGAGAAACTACCTGACAACGCGTGCTAAATCCCTTAAATTATATATGTCACTGAATTTTCCACGGCGATGGACGAAGAGGAGAAGAAGAAAGGTCATTTGAGTCACCTGCGCGCGAAAATACATAAACCCGAGTTTGTTTTGCACGCAAATAGTTTTCGTGCGCGTTAACGAGTAAACAGAAGGAGATTTTATTATTTCTGAAGGGCAAGGAGTGACAGCGCAAGAAAACATCAATTTGTCAAATTGTCATTCTAATTTTATGTTTGAACAAAGCGTCGGGGGTAATGAGCATGCAATTTGCTTCGTGTCGGGGAGTTGTGAAATTATTGCTTTGTCACGTGTGTTGCAGTGGAGTTCAGTGGATTTGGTTTATTGGACCTTATTGGGCCTTACTGGAACACTTTGCCAAATTAAGCAAAGGTCTGTTTTGGAGGTAATACAAAGACAAATTATTGCAGTTACTAAGCCACCCACTAAGCAACAAATATTTATAATTCACAGCTAAAAAAATCTACAAAAAATCTACTATTTTGACTACAAAAATGACTATTTTAACTAAAAATTAAATAATTTAACTACAAGTGACTATTTTTTTCCAAGTTTTTCTACAAATTTTCTTGAAAATCTGCAGAAAATCTGTAGATTTTGAAGTAAAACTGTAGAATATTTGTAAAAAATCTACAAAATCGGCCAAAAATCTGCAAATAAACTTCAAAAAAACATCAGAAAATCTGCAGATAATCTTTAAATATTTTCAAATTCACTACATGTATTTGAATTTCATGCGTTCTTTACCGAAGCAAAAGCTTCAAATTTTAGAGCCGGTTCATCATTACCTTCGAAAATTTGGAGCATTTACTACTTAAATTAGATATGCCATCGATTAATTTATTAAATATCACTTTAATTGAAAGCTAAAACTTCGGAAATCAATTAAAAACATTCAAAAAATTGATTTTCTCTATTTGTTTTTGTTTTTTAAGATTTATCCCAAATAAATGGCAGTTCCGTTTAACAGGTGGCCCAATTAATTCCCTACACATAAAAAAAATTGAATTTTTTCGACTGATCTATGTACAACATTGTTTTTCTCATTCAAAAATAACCCCTTAGTATAAGTGTCAAATTGGATGACATACTAGCACTGCTTGGTGTCACGTCGCTCTGCAGGAATCATTACTTACAAAACACGATACAAATTACATATTTTCACACCTAGAATTCGTCTTCTTCTCATTTTGCATGCGAAACTGCATTTCATAATTTTTGAATTTTTCAAGACAAACATCCTTATTTACGATTTCCAAATTAACTTATAAATTGTACGTTATCATAACTTTGCTACACAACCCAAAAAAATTATATACAATTTTAAAAACAGAAAAATATCCAATTACAAGGACGTGTAAGTGCACAGATTATAATTAAAAATATAATTTATTAATACCAACTCGCAAGTTATTTCATCACTCCCGTATCACGTAGACCTGCACTTCATGTAGTTGGCATTCGTTCGTGAACTCATCTCAGCCCCCATGTTGTCTAAGTAATAACTCTTAACTCGACGATGATATCATTACAACTTTAAAAAAAAAAAACAATCATCGCATTCGAAATTAATGGATTAAAGTGAAACATAATTCAATTTGACTTTAATTTGATTTTTAAATATATTTTCACAATTTTTTTAAAATCATTAATTAAAATAGTATTTTTATAATTTCTGGTTTCGCAACCGCTTCTTTACATCTTTAAGAGTGTATCGAAATCCTCTCAGATTTCAAAGTTTTCTCTGCATTTGTATGGATGCTGTATAAAAAGCGAGGTAATCTCGAGATGGAATCGAAACCATATGATCCTTTTCCATTATTCCGCTTACGTACTGTATATTATCGCGGGTTTTATACGAAAAATTGAAAATTAAATTTAAAAATCAAATGAAATTTAACCACACAAGTCATTTCACGTCTTTAAAACAAGAAAAAACGTTTAAAAAACGATTATTTGTTTTTTTACTTTTAAAATTTGTTTATTTTTGTTCTCTGAAAAGGAAATTGTAATCTGTTGACGTTGTAAATCGTTTTACCATTGATTTTGCACACAAAATAAATTACAAATCAATACTTTACAAAGAAACGTCAAAAAGACGCAATAAAGTTGTAATCAATTCATTCCAAATGTACTTTTACACACAATTTTCTTGGTTAAACTGTTAAATCGATAGAAAGGAAATAAACTCAATCGTCAAAAACAGACGTAGAGTTTCGCGTATAAATTTCCCAACCCTATTTCGAACTCGCTTTTTATTTGTTTTTAATTTCTTTCTTAAAGTGCACTGGGAAATCATCAAATTAAACTCAATTAACAAAAAAAAAAAAATTTTTTTTTTGAAATAAAAAATAGAAAATTCTATACTGAGCTAAAAATTTTCTTAGGTAGAAGAAAATCTCCTTCTTATCTCATTTGTTTCCATAGAAAAATAAAAAAAATGAAAAAAAAAAAATGGAAAAAAAATTATTCCGTCAACAAACAGCGATTGGCACGTTGCCCGGTGCAAACTCACTTCTGACGTCATCTTTTATCCTCATTCGCATCATCACCAGCCATCACCATCATCATGAATCATAAAAACGAAGAATACCAAGGTAGTTTACCATAGTTTCTATTTTCAAAACTGACTTTTCTTATTTTCATCATCACTTTTCAACTTTATTTACTACTAATTTGTATAATATAAAGTAAACACGCCGAAAGTATACTTTAATATCCAATCTCTGTAAATTATGGACAAATCACTTGAGGACTAAACAAGCATATTCAATTTTAATATATTTGAATATTAATTTTTACTTGTTTAGTCAAGTAGTTGTGATTTTTCAAAGAGGTTGTCTCAAAAGACATTACCAAGTCTTCTGGTATTCTACTAAGCCTCGTTACACTGTGGTGTAGAGTAAAATAAGCTGCAAGTTTTAAGAATCTCTTTTATTGATTTTTGCAAAACCAGAACCTAAAGAGTAAGGAGTTAAGTCCTGGGATTTTTTACTACAAAAATGTACTCACAGATATTCATCATCAATTCTGTTTTTAAATTTTAACTTATTTGTTTTAGATGCCTTTTTAATGGAATTTTTTAACCTTAACTTTTATGTGTATAGATATCTTAGACATCGTTACAGGTCGCGTATGGCCTTCACAGTCGCTTAACATCCCAAATCTATTAACAATTTGTTTACCTCTACCACCATTCTCAAACAACGACCAAAAATCCAAAATTTATGTTTCGTCACGTTTCAAAACAAAACGAAGCTCAAAATAACTCCTAACGCCTAACAAATTACAATATCTGCACGGATCACCATCCAATCACCAAACTCCAAAAGTATCATCGACACATTACATCAAATCATATAACCATCGACTCCAAACCCAAACTTTCCGCTCCCCAATTTCCACCTTGCCGATTTCTTAACCATTTTGACAACCAACCAAACCAATACCATCCTAGTAACACCCATTTAAAATTGCCAAAGCTACATCCGCTGCAACTCACCTCCAGGCATTAAAGCCGTCATTTCACACCTGACTGCCACTCCCCCATACCAAAGCCGTCGAAATTTCCCAATTTATTAAATTACCTCATCTTAACAAACACAAAACCCAACCCAACAACTAAAAATAAACAAAAACATCAACTCTCCTTTAAGAAAAGAAAATATTGATTCTCCCCTCACTCATAGGCCTAAACTCGCGCAAATTTCATTAATTCAGGTGTAACTTGTTACGACCAACGACGAAAGCTAATGTCCCCCTTTTCAGCGGGCGTTGGACCCGCATAAAAGATCCATCTGCAGTTGGGAGCAATTTGAAAATCAACTTTTAGTGGCACAGGAAGCATTTAAAGCCATCTTTTCAAGCAGGTTCCGTGAATATACGATTGTAGCGAGAAGAAAGATAGATTCGGTCGTCATGACGACCATCCTTGTCGCCGGCATCGCTGCAGGAAATGCGTGCGCGTGCAAACGAGAGGAAGTTCGGCTCAAACAATCCGCATTCGGTTCGATATAATTTGGAAATGTGTTTTTAAGAAAATGTTTGGAAGAATTGTAAAGAAAATTGGTCGAGTTTTGAGTGTATGAATAAAATAGCGAGTATAAACAGTGGGAAATTAAAGCATTTCTATTCAATATTGATCCTCTTGGCAAAGTGGGCGCCTCTTTCACATAAGAGTTACTATACATGTAAATGGGGAGTTGGCGAGGAACCTGTTGGAACATGAATATCATCCATGTCCAATGCACCAAGTGACCAATATCATAGGCGAATAAACTTACAATTTATTGCTTCCTATTAATTCAGTCACGCATCACATCCACACCACATATCTTCACATCACAAATCAAATGTTGTTATATATTTGTCGTGTGGTTTCATTTTGGATTTCGTATTGCTTTCTGGTTTTCCAAATGTGACCAAAAATTTTTAATAATAATTTTTTTAAAATTTTTTTGTGGAATAAAATTATTTAAATATTAAATTAAAAAATTAAAAGCTCGTACAAATTTTTTTCTTTTCCAACTTTGGATTTTAATTAGAAAACTGAAAATATTTTGGAGTTTTATTGGTTTCTAACGAAAACAAATTCAATTTTAAACTTTCCAGGACAAAAAAAAAATTCCATTTGTTTTTCTTTCAACTAGAAAAAATTCAGATGTTTATATTTGCTACCAAAAAAAAATAAAAAATTGTTATTTTATTTCTCTAAAATAATAGCTAAAAAATATTGAAATTTTTACAGCTGACAGCTCAACTTTTTAATAACTTTCTTCTAGGGTTAAACCTCGATAAGCTGACAAACCAACTCTAACCAATTTTTAATATTGTTTACAAAACTAACATAAAACAAAACAATAAGACCCACAGGAGACACTTAAATCAACAAGTATACACAACTAAACAATAACATTACAAGCTAGCATGAGATAACACCCATAATCCTCATACAAACAAGTGTTTCAAAGAATAACACAACACAACAAAACAACACCAACTTACCATAACACAATCCAATAATTCTAATACAAAATCATTTTCCTGACACCCAGATTGAGTTCATTACAAAAACAAAATACATTCTCCCATCACCTTCAAAAATTTACAAAATGTCACACTTTAATAAAATAAATTCAAGACCCACCATATTGAATTTTTTCCAAAATAAATTTTAAATAAACTCACATTTCCTCATATTTTTTTACAAATTCATAAAAAAATTGCAAAAAAAAACAGAAAAAAAAGGCATAAAAAATTCAGACTAAATAAATTTCCCATGAAAAAAAAAATCCAAAATGGAGGGTCCCCCATCCCCTTAATTCTTAACAGCCTCACGATGACGTCTTGTTGTCTTTTCATTTGTTGCTTGGCTATTTAGTTGTGCAATTTCCCTTCCTCATTAATAAGCGACCTGCTTTGATTAGCTGGAAGTCTAATCCCACAAATTTGTTACCAACCAACCTTGTTGTTCCCGGGGACTCAAAATGTCATTCTAATCTTCGATTTAACCTATCTTTCGAACTGAATTTCCCGGGAAAATTAATTTGTAATTTCATACTAATTAATTTATGAGCCAAATATAAATTCAACAAGTTGAAAAATTGTTTCATTCATCTTGATAAATAATAAATTAAAATTAAATCGTCTCGGTTGTCGTAATACGAGAAAACGTTAAAAATTCACTGCTAGTCATTACCGTTGACTGAACTTTCTAGTGACTCGAGCAGATTATTAAGATTGATTTATTAAAATGAGAAAGTGAAATCCTTTGACGGATTAGTTTAATAAAATTGCACAATTTCCGTTTTAGTTTTTCATTTTCTTGGATGGATGGGATGAATTTCATCCGTAATCGGAATTGCCCTTAAAGACGTTTAGTTTTTTGTTTTCCGTAAATTAATCTCAAATAGTTTGGTAAAAAAGATTTATTTTCAGTTATGTATTAAACGGAAATATGAACTGCGCTAAAGATTGAAAAATGTTCTTAAAAATCTGAGAAAAAAATTTTGTTGAAATTAAAGTTCAATTAATCTTTGATCAAATTTTCCGAGCAATTTTCCAGGAAATGTGAAATAAATATTGTACAAATATTGTATGTAGATATCAAGATATTTGTCTGAGTATTTCTTTATTGCTTTTTGCATTTCTGTTGCATTTTTTAAAATAAAAATGCTCGAAGCGGAGAAGAGCATGAAATTCTCTACTCACAAGGGGACCACATGAATAAGACTCGTGAATTTGGTCGAATTTTTTTTTATAAGCAGAGGAATATCATTGTATTACAATGCTAAAGTAGAAATTTTCAATGGCTTTTAAGAAAAAAGATATCGTTGCCCAAAGTTGCTTTTCCATGGTCGACGTCGGACTGATCACCTAATCTGTCTGATTCCTACTGTACTTCAAGCAACAATATCTTTTTTTCCATTTGCCATTGAAAATTTCTACTTTAGCATTGTAATACAATGATATTCCTCTGCTTATAAAAAAAAATTCGACCAAGTTCATGAGTGTCTTATTCATGTGGTCCCCTTGTCAGCTTCATCGCATTGTCTGCCATTTTGAATTAAGTTGAAAGTTCTGTTTGTTTTGTCAAAGAATAAGAAGTAATTTAATTTTCCTGAAATTCCTGCAATGGAGTCACTCATTTTACTAGTAAATTTTTTCTACAACATTTTTGCTTTTGCTGGATTATTGTTTAATTTATTCTTTATTGGATTTTAGTATTGTTATATTTTGTTGATTTGTACTTATTACTGATATTCTGGCAGGTCATGTATAGCCTTTGTAGCCGCTTGTGACCTTAAACGGCATTTCTTCCTTCCTTCCTTCTGTGACTTTAAGGGGGTAAAGGAACCCACCATCTTGGATTTTCATTCCATCTCATTTCGTGACTTCCGGGTCACCTAGAGATGACGCGTATCCGGTTACCTAGTCAGACCCGTAACGT
>JAQIXT010001056.1:0-19745 GCA_034700445.1 Stenotaenia linearis | reverse complement strand
GATTTTTATTGAGTTTTAAATGGTTTTTGATATTTTATTGAGATTTATTTCTGATTTTTAGCAACTTTGAAATTACTCTTCAAATTTTGATGATTGTTTTATATAAATTTCATATTTTTTGTGGTTTATGGAGTGTTACTTATGTATTTTAAACCATTTTGATGTTGGATGTCTTATGATTCTTGGTTATTTTGTTACATCATTTCAGTTATTTTTGATGTTTGTTTGGTTGTTGGCTTCGTAGCGGCTAAAATATTGTTCCAATGGGTAAATAAAGCTGTTATCTGAATTCGCCATGGTTTTTTAGCTTAGATTGAGTGTCTTCTAGCCTTGGGTGGGTAAAATTTGTCTTGATTTTTATGAGAATTGAGAATCGGGCGCGAATCGTTTTTAAATTGCCGCCCATCGCCTAAATGGCTTTGTAGCGGCTTAAATATTGTGTCAAAGGCAAAATAAAGTTCAAAATTAAAATCTGCAGGTTTTTAAAAATTAAATTTGAAACAAATGATTCGATTTTATAATAAGGTTTATTATTAAAAAATTAGAAAAGCTATGCAGATTAAGTAGGTAGATTAGTGGTTAGTACACTTGCCTTAAGATCTAAGGGGTATTGGTTCAAATCCCATCAAAGGCAAGGATTTATTTTGGATAAGCAAAATGGGTGAGTAGTATTTCTTGAGGGGAAAAAATTGTATTCATGTAAGTTTTTGGAAAGACATTTTTATTTATTTAATTTATAAATCTAAATATCACACCCTTAACTAAAGATGGATATATTTCTACAACTACGATATGATGCATGGAGCGCAGAAACAAGTAGCCCACACCAATTTAACGCTGGTGTTACTGCGCCAACTGTCGTTGTCGCAACCTCGCATACGCTTCATTCAGTTGTTGATTAAGTTCAAGAACATAATCGTAAATTCTGGTAAGGATTCGTTCATTAATTAACTGTCCTTCTTCCGTCAGTTCTTCAGCAAGTCCCGGTACCGATTTCGACAATCTATCTATAGATTTCTTGATTCGTTGTTCAATAACTTGGCGATGACAGGATCTTCTTCTTTTAAGTCTAGCTTTACTCGAACCTCGAAGATTCGGACGAAATTGTGGTTCTCTAAAAGTGGTAAGTTCTTGACCAGTGGTCACAACCATTTCTGGCGTCGTATAATGAAGCTGACTAACGGCCGCGGCATGTTCGCCGATTTCATCTACATCCATTTTAATTTCCGTTGCATCCAATATGTTGGATTTATTCGTTTTATCATTCAAAGTTGACATAATCGTGCTGGGAACGTATGAAAGCTGTGTCCAGTCCTAAGGCGTGCGTGTTGTTGCTTTTATATATGTGCAAAATCTTAGAGGGTTTGACGTCATAGGATTTGGGAAAATGTGAGACTCACATTTCCCCAATGAGTCATAACATGTTCTATATTTGGTGGTTTTTTTGTCGGTTTTTTTTGTGAAAACCGAATTCTGTTCTGTAACTTAGATTTATTTTAAAGGGTTATTATCTTTAAATTTAGATAAACCCACATTTTGCACTGACTAAGTATTTTTCCGACTTTGAAGGCGTTTTCAGGGTATTTACGTTCAGTTTTCTATACTATAACATAACGATTTAACATTCGATTCTAGTTTATCGAATAAGCCTTAAAATAGTGGTTTTTCAAACATTTAGTAACTTTTATGTGCCGCTTCTTTTGAAGTTAAGCAACCATCCCGCGACACGTATTACACCCGGTTCCATCCCACCTGACCGTCTTATCCGCCAAAATCCAACCCAGTTAATACTAGGCGGTAGGGGTAGCTTAGCTGCCATCTTGAATTTTCATTCTAAAATGTGGTAGCTTCACAAAATCAATTGCTACAGCAGAAAAATTCCAAATTTTAAACTTTATTTAAAAAAAATAAAAAATAAAAAATAAAAAAAATAAAAAATAAAAAATAAAAAAAATTCAAACGGTGACGCAGAAAAAATCCGAAAATCGAATATGCGAATGGGAAAAATTCCGAATCGCATATCCGAATATTAATTATCCGAATTGGAAAAAATCCGAATGGGAAAAAATCCGAATGGGAAAAAATCCGAATGGGAAAGATCCGAGTTTGAAAAAACTGGCCAAATTTATTCCTGATATGGATTTTAGGTATCGCAGAAAAAATCCGAAAATCAAACATCTGAAAGGGAAAAAACCCGAAAGGAAATATTCCGAATCGGACTTCCTTCGAAAATGAAAAAATCCAAATCGGAAAAAATCCAAATTGGAATTTTTTCGAATTTCATTGCAGTGCGAAATGACGTCAGACTACGCCAATTTAAAAAGAATCTCTAACGATTTATTAAATGACTCGATTTACTGGTCACTTGATCAGATTAATTTGCCAAATCAAATCCCATTTAAATAATTCTCCCCTTTTAATTGTACAAGGATTTTTTGGTGTATAAAAAAATGTATAAAAAATAACCCAATTTTTAGCAAAAAATTAGCTCTTTTAAACGAAAAATATAAATACCTACTTTGAAAATTATCTATAATCTGTACTTTTTAATTTAAATCAGGTATACTCCTTTTACAGAAAATGTTGTGTAATTTGTGTTATTGTAAATATTATTGTTAAATATTATTTCGGGACGATAGATAGTGCTTTCAGAGTATATAAGGTGCAGTTAACCAGTCACTGGCCACTTGCAGCTCGTTTGTAGACAAGAAGAAGACAGATTAAAACATTTCAATTTGTTTTATTTTCAAAAACCGAGTTCTTTTTATTTCGCATCTACAACAGAAAAATGGCTAAAAATAATCCCCGATTTCAAATACAAAATGGCTGAACCGTGTTAAATAATAAACAACTTTGCTACACATATTGGGTGTGGCGACAGTTCTCCCTTCGATATCAGAACAAGGCCTAAACAACATGCTCGCAATGTTTTGACACCAACTATTTCGGGATTTGCTTACATCTCAGTCTTCATGGCAACATTGTGTTTCGCGTGCGTCAAACAGCGCGCGTCAAATAGCGCTGCACACATGACCGCTTGTATGTATTTTTTCTTCGGCACCTTATCACCGTCGGAGGTGATGGCAGTGCTGCGATTGGCTGAGAGGAGGCATGAGTTTTGACATTTTGAGTTTTGGAGTTCAAAACTCAAAATGTCAAAACTCATGCCTCAAACAAAATGTCAATGTTCAAAATTTGAACATTGAAATTTGAAAAATAAAATACGAAATTTGATAAATGAAAAATGAAATTTGAAGTTTGAAATTTGAAGAATGAAAATTTAAAAAATGATTAGCCTCCTCAGCCGTCGTAGGTAACACGTCGAAAGACTGAGAGCACAGTAATGGCTACCTTGTTTGATTTGAAGACTCGTTTGAAGACCAGAGAGATGACCCTATTTGCTAATCACAATATACACTGCGTTGCAAGAAATAATATACGTCAATATCGGAATACTGTACAATGGATTGGCAATGTTTGTGAGTCTATCGAATAATATTTTATTTTAAATTTAATCATAACAATACACAAACGGATTAGAATTAGATATACTCTATTGGAAATTCTTGATTTTTTGTTTCATTTATATTAATATTTATATCTTTCAATAACCAGTAAGTTGTCATCTTTCCTTTCCCCTAAAAGAACATGAAAATTATTCTAACTTGAGCATTATTTATACCCAGTAAAACCTTCGTATTTACTTTTGCTTCGATTTCACCTCGACATTCAAGTACAAAACCACCTAAATTTTCTAAAATATCCCTAGTACTTGAACTGATGTGAATTTTTAAAGCTATAAATTTTTAAAATAAATACTATGAATACCCTTCAATTTAAATTATTACCACTTCCCGTTGATTCCATTCTAGATGCTGTATTCACGGTATCGCCAAACAAACAATACCGAGGCATTTTCAATCCCACAATCCCTGCAACACATGGACCTAAAATAAGCATTCTGCAGTTTTAATTTGAGTTTTGGTTTTAATTTTTTCATTTTTAAACTTTAAAAATATTTTAACCACGCACCCGAATGCAAACCAATACGCAATTTGAGTTGTTCTTCAGGAATGTGTCGAATTTTAAAGCTGTACACTTTCGCAAGCAATGCTAAAGACATTCTGGAAATCTCCCGTGCATGCGCATTACCATTTCTCACTGGCAGACCGGACACAACCATGTACGCATCTCCAATAGTTTCGACCTGAAAAATACAAAAATTTCATTTAAAAAAGTAGAAATTTTAAAATTATCCAAACTGACTTTATAAACATCGTAGTGTTCGATGATGGAATCAAAACAAGTGTACAAATCATTCAACAACTCGACAACCTGCATCGGACTGCTTGCAGCCGACAGAGAAGTAAAACCAACTATATCGCTGAAATATATTGTTACGTTATCAAATGCCTCAGCAGCTACGGTTTGCCCTTGTATAAGTTGACTAGCCACACACCTAAAATAAGAAGTTTTAAAATGTCAAATTTTATCAAAATGTTGACAAAATATTTTTACTGTGGTAATAACTGATATAAAACTTGTTCGCATTTTCTTTTCTCTTCCAAGTAATCAGCAGTTCTTTCCTCCACTAAACTCTCTAAATTATTAGCATACATTTCCATTCGAGAGAGAAGATTGTCCAAAATATTAACGTTCTTTTTATTGCCTCTAAGCATTACTTGTATTGTTCTAAAATCCGGTCTTATTGATTGGTCTTCGGTCCAACATTTTTGCATCAGTGACCCTATGTCATCCAAGATATCTTTTATATCAGGACGGTATGGGATGTGGCGATAACTTATGACGCTATCTATCACCTCTATAAATGATTTATTTAAAAGATGGCAATAAAGCTCTGAATTTAATTTTCAATTTTATAGGTACCTTCTGTGCTTAAATCAATGCTGTTTATAGAAAATGGGCCTTGTCTAATCGTAATTTCGTGTACTATTATAGCGAATGAATAAACGTCTCCTTTTTGGGTGCCTCTGCTACGTGTTATTGATTGTCGTAATAGCTCTGGTGCTGTCCATAAGTTTTCTTTGAAAATGTAAAGAAAAATAATTAATAAAAAAAAATTATTTTTTTAAAAATTGTTTTCTATCACTTAATTTTCAATCAATTTAAAAAAGTTACTCTTATTGTAAACATCGAAAGTTTGTTGACTATATCTTAAATTAGGTAAGCCAAAATCACATATTTTCAAAACGAATCTGCTGTCGACCACGCAATTTGATGATGTCAAATTCCCATGGGATTTTAAGTCGGTATTGTGAAGGTAATTCATTCCCTACAATTACAGACAAATTTAGTTTTGCTTGCAAATTAATTTGATGTATTTTTTACTTTTACTATGTCCGTTATTAATGATGTTTGAAACGTCCAGTCTAATTGAATTTCTTCATTTTCTAAAATATTCTGCCAAAGAAATTTAAAACGAAATGTTAATAGATGTAATCTAATCGTAATTACCTGAAGATTTCTTTTAGAGCAGAATTCAGTAATAAGGCAATAATGTGAAGGCTCAATGCACGCGCCAATAAACCTCACCAAATGGTCATGCTGAAGATCTTTCAGCTAAATATACAAAGTACATACATCAAGAATGATAATACAAAATAAATGGAAATCAAGTTATTTACTATTTTCATCTCCAGAAGCAATGTTCTGTTCAGATCGATTTTAGTAATTGGCAATTTTTTTACCGCAACTACATTTCCCTATAATAAAGGTTAAAACAAACTAAATAATATTTTGAGTTTATAATATTCCATACTTTATAGAACGCTGTACGAAATGTTGCATCACGAATATTTTCTCCGTTTTGTATGGCAGTTGTGGACATCATTGCACTCTGTATTTCAAAAAAACTCGCGTCTCTCTATTTCAAAAATGACACAAGTTATTAATAAATGATTTGATTTCTCCAACCACAATTAATTTTACAGAATAATTTTTCCCAGTTAATGTTATTTTACTAGTACTATTCCAACAATTTCTTCTAGAACTCGTCAGTACTATATCTTTCCAAGGAATCTTCCAAGTCATAGATAAAAGCTGAGCTTCTCTCTTGAATCTCCTTTAATATTACAAAATACGGTCATTTTGAAGATAAAAATGTTATCATCCTTACCTATAAATTAGTAAGCCAATTATGCCACATATACAAAAGGCAAAAAGAAGTGATATTATAGCTATTGCGTAAGGAGGTAAGCGTGCGGCACATTTGCTGTTATCATAGCCACAAGTAGGCGTATCTGGAGGCGGATCGACTCCATTTGGCCATGTCCAGGTACGAGAATCTTCTGAAATAAAGGACTCAGACGCGCCATCGTAATGAAGAATAGGCTATACGTATTAAAAGAAAAAGTTGGACAAATATTATAGAAATTTTGAATTTTTTTTTTCAATTTAAAAGTTTGGCAATGCTTAATCGCCGTAGTGCGTATATCAACACTACTATTTCATTTTACGACTTCTCGAATTAAAACATCAAATTAATTTTAAAAAATTATTGTTGTATTAATTTGTACTTCGAAGAGTCCACTGTCAGGATTGTAATTAAGAAATGAGTAATGTGTTAATTTATTTCCGTTTTCATCCATGGAAATTGGTCCTAGAGGCCCTATCAATCGAAGAAAGAAATTTATTACTCTCATTATTATTTATGCTAAAATATTTAATTCACCATTAAATGTTCTATTTTTCATTTTATCCGTGATGTACGAACCATTTGTAATTTCGGAAATGTTTTCCTTTTCCATTTCGGATACAACTTGAGCATAGATTGTAATTGCTTCATAAAAACCAATCGCTACAGGGTTCACCTGGTCAAAAGCATTCAACAAAATTGAGTTTATTCAAAGACATTATTTTTCGCACTTTTCACCTCTTGGTAATTTGATCCGACTTCCTTTGCTATTTTATTAAGTTCTTGGAAAAAATTAGAAAATGTAGAATTCTTTTCGTCTGGTAAAAAAGCGGTTACAAGAACGACCGACTGCAGTGACTTTTTTATTTTAAGGTTATACGATTCATCGTTATCGCTAAGCAAACTAAGTCGCTTTGGATCCTGTTTTTGGCTTAAATTAAAAATAGTAAAATTAAAAAAACATTAAACTTTAATTTAGAATTAACTTCATACCCTCCAAAAAATTCAATGTCAATGAAGATGTATTCTCCACTATCGATCATTCCTAATTCTTCGGCTGCTAAAAGAATATCGCGAGTAACATTTTTCGATAAACATATTAAAATAACTGGAAAATTTATTGATATTAATTAACATTAATTAACTTTAATTAAGACAGAGTGAACGCCATACTTGCATAATTATTTCCAACTTCTTTTTGCAGTACTCGTTTTGCTTTATCTCTTATATTTTCATCAATTTTTCCATCATTCCAATTAAATGCTGTGTAAGATCCAAGTTTAGATATTTGTAGTTCTTTTATAAATGCTTTTAAAATATTTTCACAAAACTGTTCCATGTCTGGATACTTATCGATTTTATTTGGCTCGTAAATAAGCTTATACTTTTTCCAATTAAATTTGTGACCGAATTTAATAATCGCTTCAGCTATTCCAGTTTGTGAAAGTCCGGTCGTTGTTAAAAGGTGAAATTCATTACTGAAATCATTTTTCGGTTCATGAAATGCGGACGCAAACCCTCCTGCTGTTATTAGAGGTATATTCCAGAATTTGATAAATCTAGCGACTCCTGCTAATGCATAATCACAAACTGGACCCAGTATTAAATGAACTCGCCAATTTTTATACACTTCAACTGCCTGGTAAGGAGCGATAGCGTTATTGCACACTGTGTCGTGATACTGCCACTGAACTCTCCATGGAGCAAACAAGTGTTCATTATGTCTAATACCTAGAAGTATCCCAGGAATAATTTGCCGATAGGACAAAACATGTGGTTTCTCACACGGGAGAAGAATTTCTATGTATATTGTTTGATTATCTCTAGTAAACTCTTTGCCAAACTCACATACGTCTATCCATTGATGCAAATTCGCGTGTGTTATTCCAAGAAGTGAAATAAAAACTGTAAACAAAGTCTTCATACCGTGGAGAAAAGACGCTGTCATCTGCTCTGGTTTAATCAACGTTTTGGCAAAGATGTAACAGTCAGAGTACATATAAAAGGATACCATACAGAAACGAAGAGTTTGCTTACCACTTGACTTGTGAGGTTTAGTTAATCAAGTCAGATAAACAGATTCCACGAAGGCCGTAAAGTTTCTATTAAACATACTACTAAAAAGTAATGTTTACGGCTTTAGTTTGAGAATGAAGTGTCAGTTGAAGAGTTTATTACTGATAACTATTATCAAATGATGCAGTGGGAACTTAATTAAACCTATGGAAAACCGTTTTTTTTCCCTTAAATTCTTTATTCTGTAATCAACTTATATAATAAAATAGATAAATAGTGAAATTTAAAAAAAAAATCATTCTCAAGTCAGTATATAAGGAAGAGAAGAAATTGGATTAACTTTAATTACTACGTAAGTTGCAATTTCAATAGCCTAGTACTTTAATTGCCCACTTAAATGTCATTAAAAAAATAAAGTTTCAACTTTATCTCAAAAAACTTTTTATTTCAACATTTTCTACATTTCTAAGGCATTTACCTTAAACTTAAATTTCTACATTTTCACTTCATATCCGTACTTTTTGAAAATATTTAATATTGATGTCAGCAATGCGTTAAATTTGTTGTACTCTTGTTCTACATTCATTCTAGGAAGTCAGAAACGATGCGTAACACCATATGAATATGGGTCATCATTAAAATGTGTAAATCATAAACTTCGAATGCAAACTATTTGACCTGTACATCGTGACAAGTCATCAATTAAGTATTCATTTCGTAACCACCCGTGATTCTGTTCGTGCTTTGTAAAAAAAAAATAAAAAAATCAAAAGAAGAAGAAAAGAAGAGAAATAAAAAAGCAAGCGGGGGTGCGACGAGGTAGGATAAAGATGTAGGTCAAGTCCAGGAGGTTTCAAGTGTTTAGTGAGACGCGTGCGCTCAGGTCAAGCACACCGCAAGCTGCAGCAGGTCATATCGACTAGTTCCATCGCCGTGCATTGAGTTAACGGCAGCGAGTACCATTGCACCTTTCCCGACCGTTTGGTCTATCTTGTATCACTGGTGCAGTGTGTCACAGGCGAAAGTTCCGTCGTCATTATGGATAATATATATTGGAGATGATATCCTACCAATGATATCACACTGACAAATGTTTGTTTACATAACTCTTTATATCTCGTTGCAGCATTTTTAGGTGAGTGTCAAGTTCATGGTTATTTTAATTGTTTAGTATGCAGTTGTGCAAGTTTTTCTTGCTCGGTTGACTTTTATTTTAAATAATAACCTTATAAAAAGATTTCTTGTCTGATAAGAGCTAGGTGAAGGTTAAATTATTTTTTTTTAAACGTGCGGGGGTGAGTGGGATTTGAGGAGACATAAGGTGGGAAACTGGCCGGTAGTTGACCTCGTTTTCAGTTCCTGGTCATCATGGATGATTCATGTTGTAGATGGCGTATGTAAACACACGACCTTATACATCACATAAGAGAAAAAATGAGGGGAAGAAATTTTGTGAGAGAATGTTAATGAAGAAATTTGTTTTTTTTTAAAAGTTTATTGCTGATGTAGGGATGCATTATTAGTAGAGGGGTTGTCGGGAACTCGGCCTGGGGGTGACCCGAGTAGATGTAGGTCAGCCACCATGCTCTGCTGGTCCTTAGCTCTTGCTTGGTCCTGACCTCGATCGCTTTCGGGCAGAAATTTTTATATAGGAAACTTAAGCAAGACTTTTCTTGATGGTCATTAACGAAGATAAAGAATTTCCCGCTTTGCGGTCAAATGATGAGTAATCCCCTTCAAAGACTTTTCGTTTCAGTCTGCATGCATCAGCAACTTTGTTATTGATATAAACAATTACGCGGATTTCAATTCTTAGAAATAAATCATCGAAATATATTTTCCTTCCTTCCTTCCTTCCTATTTATTTTTACTTTGTTTTGATTTAGTCCATGAGAAGACGGCGTGTGGTTGTGTGGTTTGGGCTGTTTGTCCTTGCCATTAGCGGATGGAATAGCATTGTTGTTGAAGGATTATACGGTAATAATTCATGATTTAGAATGAAAAATAATTTATTGTGTTGCTGCAGGTTATTTATTTATGCTCTTTCAGGATTTAATAAAATTCGACCTCGTGTTTGTAGTGGACGGGATGGAAGCAAAGGCACTTGTATGTTTGTACTTGAGTGTCAACAAACCGCCGGTGAACCACTTGGTACCTGCATTGATGGATTCTTAGTAGGAAGTTGTTGTGGTTACAGCGATCAATCTAATCAAATCCGACCAGTAACCGTTGAGATAAACAAAATTGAATCATTCCCTTCCACTTTTTCATTGCCGACTACGACTACGCTTAAATGGAATTTGGTGACAGAAATAATTAGAAAAACAACTACAACTTCAACAATACCTACAACTTCAACAACAGCATTGCACAATTTTCCAAACACTTCCCCAGTCCCATCTTTTAATACCTATCATAGCACTTTATCTCCTCCTGGCATCATCACCGCAAAACCGACTAAAAACCGTCCAGTCATTATTCGTAAAACTACAGCCAAACCCCAGACTACAATAAAAACAACTACTCTAACCTTTCCCACAACCACAGACGAGAATATCCAATTACAAGAAGGCAAGTTTTTTTTTCAAATTTTTTTGGCTCTTAATTAAAATGCGCTAGTTTATTTAATTATCATGCACACTTTTAGAATGTGGCACACAGCTCGTAACTCCCCAAACAAGAATTGTTGGTGGCGCAAACTCTGCATTTGGATCTTGGCCTTGGCAGGTGTGTAAGATAAATTAACAATTAATAAAGATTAAAAAAATTGATTTAAAAAAAAATGTTGCAGGCTTCTGTGAGAAGAACTGCTTTTTACGGTTTTGCCAGTACACATAGATGTGGTGGTGCTATTGTATCGTCAAAAGGTTGGGTGTTAACTGCGGGGCATTGCGTTGACGAGTAAGATGATCAAATAAAATGAAAAGTTTTACCTAAAAAAGAAAACATAATATTCTCGCTTTTCAGTCTTTTGGTGTCTCAAATTCGGGTTCGTCTTGGAGAATATGATTTTGCAAGCGTTGCCGAACCACTGCCATTTGTAGAAAGAAGCGTTCAGAGGAAAATTGTACACCCAAAATATAACTTTTATACTTATGATAACGACTTAGCTTTAGTATTACTCGATCGCTCCCTGGATGTTAAACTGCCCCACATTAGTCCTATTTGTCTCCCACCGAATGACGAATTACTTATCGGAAAAAAGGCTACAGTTACAGGATGGGGTCGGCTTAGTGAAGGTGAAAGCGCGAAATTGTTTTCCGTTGCACTTAATTATAATCTATAAGTCATTGTTCGTTTTAAAGGTGGTGTGCTACCAACTATTCTTCAAGAGGTCGTTGTTCCTATTGTAAGTAATGCAAAATGCAATAAAATGTTTGCAGCTGCCAATCGACCAGAAACAATTCCTGGAATAATGATGTGTGCTGGATACACAAACGGAGGCAAGGATTCCTGCCAGGTAATTGATTTTTAAAAATCATGAAAATTATTTTAAATAATTTAAATTTTTATTGTTTATTTCATTAGGGAGACTCAGGAGGTCCTTTACAAGTCAAAGGAGATGATGGCAAGTGGTTTTTAGCTGGAATAATCTCGTGGGGAATTGGATGCGGAGATCCCAATCTACCTGGAGTTTGCACGCGCATATCCAAGTTCAAAAGTTGGATTATACAAAATGCCATTTAATTAAATTTGCCATCTGGTGAAAATCAGCAAAACAAATAAGTGCAAGCAAAAAAAAATTTAAATAAGATTTTAAAAAAAGAAAACCATTAAAAAAGCTATGCAGCTGAGTGACCTGTACACAAGAGACTGTTTGGAGCCAGGGCGATCCTGTGCCTAAGGCTGAGTGAGAAATAATTGCTTCTTATTTATATAAAGAAAATGGATAAAACCTTAGACAGGTTTAGATTTTAATATTTTTTATATAACCGTTAGAAATTTTTAAAAAAAATTTAATAATGGAAGGTTAGGCGTATTAAATTGAAAGTGATGTCATGTTTTTCCTATATGATTGCATCAACGATGAGGTCATTTATCATTGCCTTGGCAACGAGATCAGGTCATGGAGCACGAGCCTGTGGGCACTTGACCTGATAGGAAGCAATACAATGGCGTCTGGTGGCCGAAAGTGAGACGCTGGCCACCTGCATGCAGGCCATTTTCTCAGGCACGAGCCTATGAGGTGGCAAGGGTTTTCCATCTCTTGAGGCAATTCACCTGCGCTGGCGTGAACTGGATGGGAGAGTCAACCATTTTCCCACCACCCGACCCTCTTGACCTTCTAAAGGGAAGGGTTAAATTAGCCCACTCACTTCCGCGCTCCAATCTAAACAAAACAATTTCACTGTGTAAATAGATTCGTATTTACTCGCTCTGTTTACTTTATTTGAGATTCACGCATAAACAAACTAACTCAAAGATAAATGTCGGCAATATTTTCTTTTAAAAACAAGAACAAAAAAGTAAAATTAAAAATTTATTGTATATTTTTCATTAAAACAACAGCTATGATGGCACAAAATGTACAGCAGTAAATGGCAATAACAATAAATGAACCTACTTGTATTAAGATTGTAAAAAAATAAAATTATGCGATCATCACTTTTTCCTTGTTTTAACTTATAAGAGATTTCAACCATGCCTTGTAGGCACTAATTCGGACGTAGACAGCAGGTAAATTTGGTTCGGAACAACTAATACCCCAGGAAATAATTCCTGCAAGAAACCAACGCCCATCTGGTCCTTTTATTTGCAGTGGACCGCCAGAGTCACCCTGTACTTAAAAAAATAAATATGTATAAAGAAATTAAGAATAACAAACATAAATTTAGTTTACAAAAAAAGTTGTAAAATCACTTCGCGCACCTGGCAATGAGAAGCAGGAACCCGGCTTATATAATCGGTGCATATAAATGTTTGTGGAATGTATTCCGAGTGACCAGCAGTTTTGAACATACTTTCACATCGTTCGTTACTAATTACCCTGACCGATACCTCTTGAAGAACTGGAGGCAAGGCTCCATCTAATTTAAATGAAAATAATCGTAAATTTAATGTCAAAAAAAGTTTTTTGAATTTTATTTTTGTACTTTCTCTTAATCGGCCCCAACCAGTAATGAATCCACTTTCTCCAATTAACAATCCCGATGTTTGTGGGAGGCAAAGCGGAGCTATGTGACCAACATATGTTACAGGGGAATCCATTTCCAGAAGCGCAATGTCATTCTCTAACGTTATTACATCATACTTCGGATGAACAGTTACGCGAAGAATTCCCCTCTCGATGAAGTCATTCGGTTCCCAGGTACCGGAAAAGTCGTGCTCACCTAAACGCACCCGTAAATGAGCTGGTGCTATCCTGCCGACATTTAAATCAAAGATGACTCGAGGGGCGCAACATTTAAATCAAACAAACGCCAACGACCTTTGAAAAATCCTGCGCTCACCTGTAGACGCAATGTGCTGACGTTACCACAGACGAGGCCTTGAGTAACGCGCCTCCGCACCGGTGCATGTTGGGAAATCCAAAAAATCGCCGTTGCATCACGGAAACCTGAAGATGAATAAAAAAGCATCTTCAAGGTCAAAATCGCAGAAGAAGATCCGTTGGATAGTTGAATATTGCAGGAAAGCCCACCTGCCATGGCCAGTCGCCAAAATGGGCGTTTTTCCCACCGGTAATTCGTCGATGCCGAACTGGAGGACGAATTCCACATTCTAGAGTTATAAATATACGCTTTATAGTGTGGAAATAGATAAATTGCAAATGGCCTACTTTCGCTGTGATATTTATTGGCGACTGCCGGTTCCAATTTCGACAACGCCCATAGAGGTGATCGATTTGGATTGGAGTTCGGACTAGACCATGCAAAACTGGCTGCAGACCTGGTGCCATTATTTTGCGCAAATGTGTCTGAAATGTAAATTTATTTATTCATTTATATATTTTTATTGCTTTTCCATATTCATTTTTCGGCTGTAAATGAAGGTCACCGTCACAGCATCAACTACTGGGGTCAATGAAGTCGAGATCAAGGTGAGGGCAAAGAAAATATGGGTCAGGGTTACTGCGACAGACTTTCTCTTGCAAGTTTCGAGGATTACGTAGTCTGAACTATTTTTCACTTCTTTTGTAATATTCAATTGTAATCGTCTTAAGAGTTATTAAAGGGTGCAGTGAGAAAGAAAGAATAGATAGGGCTGTAATTGGCGGTGATCAAGGTTATCAGGTTTGATTTGTTGTTAAATAGAAAACCATTTACGATTGTATTCATAATGAGAGATAAACGGGAAAATGAAATTAAAATTATTAAGTTGGTTTTCCTGGCATTGACCCACTTCCGTCCATGTCATGATGCTGAGAATAAACCTGGAAAGAGCTAAAAAATTTTAACGTGAACTATTCAAACACAAACCAGTTCCACAAAGCCAGTTTTAATATAAAATTTTATAATAAAATTATTTATAAAATAATTTTCACTCTTTAACATTTAACATTAAGCTTGGTAAACGTCTGTACTTACGCTCATAACCAAGAACAAACAGAAGAAATAAGGTTCGCATCAGGAGTAAACAAGCTCTCTCCAAGCACGCTGTTCCATGTTCGCTTAATCCTCTATTAATTGAAAAAAAATAAATAAATAAATGAACAAAATGAACAAAAACACTGAACAGTCTCTTATTATCTAACTTACTTCATCGGGTAAATTCACACGCAACTTTTCTTGTACCTGTCATAAACGATAATACCAGATAACTCGACAGTCCACCTCTCTCTTTCTCTTCTCTCATACATAGCTTTCGCTTTCTCGTTCTGATCGCCTGCAGGCATTGGTCAATCTTTGAAACACAGAAACGACCTTGCCATAAGGCAGAGAAGCTTCACGTGCAAAATAACATTAAGAAAGAACACCACATCTCGTGATGAGTGGGAAGAAACAAGCGAGTAACGTGATATTTCAAATGATACCTAATTCCAAAAAATAGAGTCGTGACATAACTGTTTTGCTGATGTCATTATATAAGAGATTAAATTCAGTACGCAAGGTGATTGTGGTATAAGACTGTCTTTTTATTAAATTGAAGGACACAAACAAAAGAATAAATGATTAACAAAATGAAAAACACAAACAAAAGGATTAAAAAATAAAAATTCTTTACATAATATTCACTTGTTATCTTACATTTACAATTTAATACTTTTCGATTTGCTCGAACATACTACCAAATCTTATTTTTAAGGTCCTTTTGATTTGGAGGTACCATTTGATGTGTTTTCCCTAATCCACGGTAAAAATTCCGTTAAACGTGTGTAAACACCTGGTGATCCAGCTTGAGCACATTTTTCACCGAATGAAACAATTCCGTATTGGACCCATTTGTCGTCCCTTTGAAGCATTAAAGGACTTCCAGAGTCACCCTGAAAGTTGCAAGTAAGCAATAAAATGATTACATAACAAAACAATGAATTCCTACCTGACACGCATCTTTTCCTCCATCTGCTAATCCAGCGCAAACAAAAATATTTTCTATCTTTTGGGTAAACACTCGATCACAGTCAGCGTTATCCCAAATTGGTAATTCTGCTTGCTTTAAAACTCCGCTTTCAGATCCTCCTGTAAATAAATAAATATACAAAATTACAAGAAAAGGACATTTCCTGGATGAAATTTTTACCGTAGAATGTACTTCCCCAACCAGCAATCGTTGCGAATTCCCCTATTGTATTTTCTCTTTTCATTTCAGCTGTTGGTAAACATATTGGTTTGATGTAATCTGTAAACTGTCTAATTTCTGTGCTTAATTTCAGTATGGCAATGTCATTGTAGAACCCATTTGGTTGAAAATTTGGGTGCATTTTAATGTCACTAATTTTAAATTCCATGGCGTTATTGTTATCGCTTAGGTGCAAGTTATTTGCTCCTAATTTCACTGTTAATTGTTTCGGAGCAAATCTATAAATTAAATAAAATTACTAACAAATTACTAAATTGTTTTTAATCTCTTTACTTATTTTGTCTTGCATCTTTCATGCAATGTGCAGCAGTGAGAACGTGTTGACGACTTATCAGTGTCCCACCACACCAATATTCACGGCGCCGCCTGCCCTCTACATATATGGCAGCCTAAAGAAGATTTTTAAAAAAAATCATCACGCTTACAAAATAAAAATGTAACTGCTACGTAAAAGTGGTGTAAATTATACCATCCAAGGCCATTGTCCGGCTTGCGAATGATCTCCACCGACGACTCGCATAGTCAACATCAAGTTTTTGCCACAATCTAGTGAGAAAATAAAAAACTAAAGTCACCTTTAACAAATCCTTAGGAATTGAATATTACCAAACTTTTATATTCTGAATTTATAATGCGAGCAAATATGGGCATTAATATTTTAAATTTAAATTTAAATATACAAAAATAATTAGATCTGAAGATATGTAAATAAACCTTGGATTCAGACAGAACACAAATGACATAAAACTAATGTAGTCCACATTGCAAAATTATTTAAACCTCGCCTTAAAATACTCGGCCGAATGTCGAACCCGGATTTAGGAGCTACCGTACATGTCCGGGAAGGGTCGCTCACCATCGGAAAAGGCGGGGATCACTGAAGCTGCCGTCGTCGAGATGTCGTCTTTAATGTCAAATACTCCTGAAGACGGTGAAAAATCTTCGCTCAAATCGTAATGCGGGCAGCAAACGCCAGGTACAAAAACGAGACGAAAACAGAGAAAATCTCCTAATAGTGCCACAGGCGGCTGGTTTGAAATTGCGGGGCATTCGCTTAAGTTGACACACCTTCCTGGGACCCCTCTGGAGGAAGAGCATGCTGGTCGCACCAAATCGATTACTATGCGTCCGTTCCGATTTGATAAACCTGCTAGAAGTAAAGTTTAATTGGACATTTGAACTTAGTTAACCGCATTAAGCATTTACGAGGTTTAGTTTGTTGACCTTTGTTGGTTACAAGTTAAAAGTGAGTTGAGCACCTCATAAACAAATTATTGAAGAGAAAAAAAAGACGGAGAAAAAAGAAATTTGAGTCTTATAAATGGGTCACTCGGTCATCAAAAAAGTAAAAAACAAGATTCTCAAAAATATTGTCATTGGGCTAAGGGTTTGGTATATCCTGTGTCAATTTTACCAAGTGCGAATCCGGTTTGATTGAATTTGCATCCTCAGAAAAGAGGAATAGTAAGTCAACCATAACCCAATGATAAAAGAGTCAATAACACAGGTGACTTTCAATTCTTAGAAGCATGTTTTCAATTGATAAATTCATGATTTAAATTTGTATTCATTATAGTAATTAATTTATTGCTAATTTATTTTCACTTTCTTACAATGCTTAGAAAGAAATCGTACTATTAACAGAAGTAAATAAAGTTATTTCTCCTATTAATGATTCGTTATAACTATTTTATATATAAAAATGTTCTTACCTTTACTTTCAACTCCCATCATCATATGAATGATAAATACTTTAGCCAGAAGCCAAAGGTGCAGCATGGCGATCTGACGAAATTGAAAACCTAACTTGATAAATAGAAATTTAGATGTCAATAGTGAGAATCCAAAGGCGGGTTTTACTCGAGTGTTGATGGTTCAAAAAGTGTTTAAACTGGCGGCTATGAATGACGCAGGAGGATTTCCGCGTCCGTTATGAATCCATTGCACAAATTGGGGCGACATACACACACGTCAAGAATTTAATCTGCGAGTAAATACAATTGGTTGATATGTAAAGAATTATTGGTATAATTACTGTATAATAAAAGTTTATTGAAGTATTTGCAGTCTAATAAAAAAAAATTTAAAAAAAAAACCCAATAACCTAAATATTTCATCACACTCAATTGTTTTCTTCATAAGTGTAAAGTTCGATCAACTTTTATATAATACAAGATATATGCAATTAGATTTATCGTGTTATCTTATAATTACATCATTTGCAGTTCAATTTTATTGTATTTTAATGGATGATTAATTCTCTAGTTTTGAACCAAAAAATATTATTTTTGTTTAAGTATCGATATTATATTAAAACCAAAATCATACTTACACAACGGTTACCATAAGCAAATGTCAAAATTGACAGAGAAAGTATTTATGACTTGATAATCCAAACAAAGGGCATGTTATATACAATCCATACTTAAAATACTCCTCTCTTCTAACGTAGCAACTTGACTTCTGGGCCAAATAGAACACTGACTCTTCTACCAAATCCGACTGACCTATATAGAAGTTTCTTAACCAATAGCAGCATCTTACAGTCTTCCTTGCCCCTACAAAACAAAGGGAAAATGGAATTATGAAATTAAATTTAATGGGAGAGAATAAATTTATAAAATTCTTTAAGATGAAACACTTGAATTCGCAATAAACTGTGTAATTCTGGCGTACTGAATTGTTTTGCATTGGAAAAGATATTAAAGAGACATTAAATTTAATCTATTCAATTTTTCCGAACGTGCTCGTGCTTTGACACTTTCAAAACAAAATTGAATGATTTAACTTGAGGGTCAATGACTGATACGAAATGAGGAATAAAAACTATTCTTTTCCTCATTGAAGTATTTAAATTATTTAATTTAGTGGTTATTTTTTTATTTTTATGTAACTGATTTTAGGGTAAAATGGAAATAAATACTGTGACTATCCGTGCGGCATTAAATTAATGACCCATACTCGACTCTGTTGTAATTAGTCATTTCTCTTCCTTTAATAACATATGATGCAATGACTCAAAATATTTCACGAATTCAATACAAAAAAATATATTTTTAAAGTAATAGAAAACTATAAAAACAGTCAAATTGACTTTATTATGGGCTTTAACCAAGGTTAGAATGATATTAATCCCGTAAATCACGCGTTTTATAGTGCGCAACAAAAAAAATTGAAAGTCATGGACATGAAATCTTGAACTCAAAAGATGAGGTTAGCCGATTGTAGGACGCGCGCTTGTCCTCAATTTCAATTTTCCTTATCACATGATTTTAATAGATGAGAAATTCAGTAAAACAGAAAAAGGTAAATAAATTTTATCAATGTTAACATTGCAACTGCTATACGTTTCATTACCCATACATTATACATCTGTTTTAGTTTTGAGTTTGTTATAATAAATAAATTAAAATTGAAAAAGTAAAGTTAAAAATGAAATTTAACTTTCTAAATACACCAAGCATAAAGCATTCAAGATTTCGACATCTCTTTGACATCAGAGTTATTCCCATCACGTGATTCGATTGCCCGAAGCATTCGAGCGATGGTAATGGAAATCAACCACAATATGACTGTCAGTATAGAAAACTGCGGTCATTGACCAGTAGGGGCGCCCTTCTCCCACGACCCCCGGCTCACCTTTGCACTTGAAGTGGCCACCTTGGTAGTAACCACTCTCTCATCAAGGTGGCGGGTCTCACGTTATGGGTGTTGACTAAAAAGAAAATGTACGTACAAAAGTATTAATGCACTTTAAATGTGATAAAATCCACAATTAGCATACAAATATCATACCACATTGTTTTCTGTCACATTTTTGTTTATCAGTTATAAA
>JAQIXT010001055.1:0-19750 GCA_034700445.1 Stenotaenia linearis | reverse complement strand
TGGCGTTTTCATTTAATAAAATGTATTCTATTTTTACTTCTGGTTGTAGTTTTTGATCAAAATAAAGGCAAAACATTCGTTTAAAAAAATTAGACAAAAAAAACTTTATTATCTAAAAAAATAAAATAAAGTAGATCAGAAAAAAAAGAAAGAAAAAACCAAAGCGACTTAGCAGTGAAGAAAAGTTTATCACGTCCTTAATCAAGATACTTCATTAAACTAACCTTAAAAATCTAAATTTTTAATTGATTGTTTTTCAACACAAAATTTCACATAAAAATAGTTTTTAAAAGGAATTTTTTACATTAAAGTATTCAAATTATTCAACATTTATGCATTTATAGAGTAAAATACAATTCGCACTTTAATTAATTAGTTATTGGTTGACTTTGATTTGGAATGGGCATCGGTTGATTTGGAAACGGCATTGGACCATTTGGGAATGGTATTCCAGGTGGGGCTTCACCAGGTTTAGGACAATAGAAATCGTGACAACATTGAGGGGTTGCGGGACGGATTGGAGTGCAATTCGGATTTCCATTTGGTGGACCAGCACATTGAATGCGAACGCACGTGAAATCAGGGGGAGTAGTGCAGTTACAAATTATGCACGGATCTCGGAGATCAAGAGTTGCACCTTGTGGGAAACTGCGCTCGCCAAATTTGCATCCATCTTCAATTTCTTTATCGTCACTTTCGTCTTCGGGTGGCGCTATAGAAAAAAATGTATTTTAATTACTGAAAGGAATAACCAAAACACTAATTGAATCTTACGGCAAATCCAATCAATGGAGCAACAGCGAGATTCCATGTAAATAGGAACGCAGCCACGTTTCATTTTTAAGTTGTTGCCTGGAAAGCTGCATTCAACTTTCTTGCAAGATGGACTGTTAGGGCCGTTGAAGCCTTTCTTGCAAATGCAAGTCAGGCAAGGATGGTCTTTAAGTTCAATAATCTGGTCTTCAACGTATGTCCTATTATCCCACTTGCACACAGTTGCATCAGCTAAATCAAATTAATTTGAGGGGAAAACAAAACAAAACAATTATTGAATCAATAAAACGGAAAAAATTGTCAAAATTACAGAAACCAAAAGATTTATACAAGTACTTACGAATTTCCTCCAATGACTTCTTTCCAAGAGGCACTGTCATTAAATAAAAAGAAGCAAGAATATTCAATCTCAATTCGTGAAAAATGAAGAGATTTTTTAACTTACAGCAATATTGGTTCATTGGACAACATTCTGAATGAACGAAGAGAGGAATGCAGTTTGGCAAGTTGGCTTCGGTAAAGCATTCGGAAATCGTACAGCTGGTAATTCCCTTAGCTGCACATCTGCATTTGTGACATGGGTTTGTGGTATTAATTACTTCACCTTGCTTATAGGTTTTTCCTTTGAATTGGCATCCATCTGTAAAAATGAAATACCCGTGTTAAAACTCAAATAATATTTCCAAAGTTACATCACCTTTACCATTAAGGTCGTCAAATTCAGCTGAAAAATAACAAAGAGATCTTATTAATTCGATTCCTGTACTTCCTTTCTCTATACTTACTGCAGTTGAAAGCGACTGGACAGCATTTTCCATCCTTGTAGATAGGTTTGCATCCTTTAGCTTCATAATGATTCCATAAGGCCCACGGACAATTTTGTTTATTGCATGCTTCGGATTTATTTCCTGTAATTAATCAAATAATATTGTATTAAACTCGTTGATCCACATCGTGTTTTTATTTTTACCTTTCGCTTCCTCAGCTGCAACTATAAAAAAAAGAAGGAATTAATACATCAATTTTTTATTTACAGTCATGATTTGAATATTTTACTTGGATTTCCAGCAAAATAAGCTCTAATAATAAAATAATCAAGCAATAAAAATTTAACAACTTAATATCACATTCCATCGTGACAAACTTTAAAGCCCAATAAATGTCGTGTACAGTGGACTTAAATGTCACCAGCAACAACATCAACCCGGATGTAATGCTCGAAGACCCCTCCTTAAACCATTGCATGAGCGCTGAAGAAGAGATTTATGTCATCTGATAAGAAAACTGTCAGATGGTAGGAAAAATATAAGCCGAATGGGCGAAAAAAATTCATATACCACATATCAGTTGTTGATCTGTTACTTTACCAATTCCCAATAAACTGGTCTACCCAGTTCCCCTAAATAATAGCTAATTGACAGCTTTAGGGCAGAGCACAATTTAGTGACTTCCTAAAAGAGGACTCGGGTAGGTGCCCCTGTTGACCTCAAGTGGAAATTCCGGGAATCTTAAAGGTGAGTCATAAAATCTAGGTCAGGGTTCCTTTGTTTATTAGTTCTAATTATCATCATATCAAGGGTAATTTGTGGATTATTAACTAAAAAGAGATGAAACTAGCACTTAAGTCTATTTATATTCAACCCATTGGCCACAAACAAGGTTAAAGTAACACATTAATTTTTTTAAACGACTAAATGAATATCTTGTTTTTGTTTATTACTTTTTAAAAACAATGTATTATAATAATTTATTATAATTATAATGGTTTCTAAAAAAGTTTTTGAAATCCTTTCAATACGTTAATAAAAAAGAGAATGGATACTGTGTATTGTCAACGGATGTTAAGATGGTTGATCTAATTACAATTTTCTTATTCCTCGACCGTAACACGATTGTCTCGCTTACATAAGGTTGTTGCACCTTTGACCCAGCAACCAAGTCATGCTGGTATGGTATTTACAAAAAGGCTACGCACAGGTTAGTAACTTACTTAAACAACTAGTTTTACAACTAATATTTTTTTTAATCTGAATTTTTTAAAACGAAATTTGCATTTATGTAAAACAATCGTCAAGACTCTTTAACAGGAATTAAAGTTTTCGCTTTAACTAGATTAAATACAATCCGTAAAAAATAGAAGAAAATATCATAAATAATTTAAATACAATGAATGAAATCCCTATTGAAAGATGTATAATGCTGAGTGATGTTTTGTTTTTCAAATCCTCAGAAATGAAAATTCAAATAAATAAAATAAGTAAATAAAAATAAATAAAATTTTGTTTGTGATGCTTAATGCCGAGCAATCTTTAAATTTACCTGCAGTGTTTAGTCTGCTTGAAAACTAAATAATAAGCAATACTTACATGATGAGCCGAGGCACAAGAGAATTGCAAGGGAACCTAAGTGAAACAAATTCATGCTGGCTTATTCTTTGAAAAATGGTTTGTCCTCTCCTTTATATTCGGTGGCCTCGCTTGAGAACAAGGCCATTGGCTCGGAACTTTTTTGCCTTCAGCAAAAGTCCACTGATGGTGGTAATTTGATTCTACAGCATTAACAAATCAGTACCTAGAAGCCGGAATTCTCTGTTTTCTTATTTATTACGTTGCTTAATTGCAATTTGCAAATTAAAAAATCAAAATTGTCGAGAAAGTTAATGCACAAAACCACTTTCTTACCTGTTTTTGTCCCTTAAATTTCCACTTTTATTTTCATTTTTTGCTTAATGTGCATTAACCATTGCACAAACAACTCAAGATTAAAGCAATCTTGAGATTTCGCTTTAATTACAGTAATTTTACTTTAATTCCTACGAAGTTCCTATTTACATAATTTGGCATTTGCTCAACTTGGTCTCATTATACTTGAATCCTTTCAGAATTGCACGTGTAACATGACTTTCAAAATTTTTTTTCTTTACCTTTGAATGTTACCTAGAAAATTTCAAGAAATGTTTCTTCAGTGAGTACTGAATGTAATTAGTTGTAGGTCACTGCACACACCTCACATTAACTTTACTGCATACAAAAAAAGTTGACCAACCGCAACCATTATTCATAATAACAGAACAATAGCTACCCATTGTCAGCAGTAATTACTACAAGAGGGATAAACTTTCAAAGTGAGTCACCGGTCGACTATGTGGGTAAAAGGTGTGTTGAAACAAACCATGTTTAAAAACATTCAGTTTTAAGGAAATAAAATAAGGATTATAAAGGTGACCTTGTAACTGAATTGAATTGTTTTCACTTGAATACACAGTCAATTTAGAAAAAACCAAGCACTCCATTAATATCAAGATATCAGAACAAACTTATTTACATCAAAACATCTGCTCAATTTAAAGTATGACGGTCATGGAACCTAATTCCAAAAACTACACTAAAATTTAGCATTAATGGAGCAAACATAAAAGGAACATTTCCCTATTGCTCAACGTAGGGGTGTGTTGTAACAACAGTTGTAATTGATGGAAAGAATAATAACCAAAAACACAAATAGATGGATAAAAAGAAAAAATTCAAGTGAAATATTTTGTAAATATCCTCTTGCAGCCAAATATAGCGTAAGATTTATTATACAATTTTTTGTATAATAAATCTTTGGATGAAATTGTTGCTTTAAATCTTGTTTTTTTTTTTAAAGAAGAAAGCATGAGGAAGATTCATAAATTTTTTACAGTAAATAGATTAAGTATTGTGATCATCTTCGTTACTTCCTTACATTCAAGAAATAATACCTTACAATTGTGAATAATGCGTCTATAAAAACTTCTATTGATTTCAGTCAAATAGAGCTTGGACAAATTTTGTTAAAAAATGGATCAATGATTCCCTACTCCCTTTTCTATGCTGTACTTGTTATTTGGCAGATACACCCACTGTAGGATAAACACAACAGCATTGTCTTCATTTATTGTTTATCTACACAGTATTCGGTGTGACACTTCACATTAATCACTTAATCCAAGCAAAGCTGATTTTCTCTGTTGCTCACTTTCGTTTCGCAATCTTACTGTTAGTAAAAAAAAAAAATAAAAAAAATTGACACAATTTGTATCTCCTACAAAGAAGTTATATTCTTTTATTTAAACAATGTACATGTTTTCTAAACAACAGTTTACGTATACCCTGATTTGCTCTATCGAACTCACATCAGTGGTATGTGATATACCAATATGGACGTCTTTATTGACATTATCACATATTAGAAACAATCCTCTCGATAATTAATATTAATACCAAGCGATTTCAATACAGCATTTACATGTTTACAATTTTTCTTCTTTTTTAGTGGATGTGGACTAAATCTAATTATTTAAATACGTAAAAAATATTTCAAATGTAAAAATGGACTAAAATTTAAATACTTAATTCCATATAAAAATTTTCAAATTACAATAAACTGTATAAAATCTAGTTTCAATAATAAAACAGTGGAAAAAAAATATCAAATTTAAATATTTATAAAAATTAATAATAATATAAAGTTTTCAAAATTCATTTATTAAATTTGTTGACAAAAATTGCGTTCATTCAATGACACAAAACCTAAACCTACTTTCCTCTTAAAATGCTATACAATGGCACACCTAAAAATTTCGTTACTTTTAGTAAAAATTCCATTACAGAGCTCTATATAACATCAAACGTATAAAATATTTTACAATAAACAATTTCCGTGCTTTAATTATTGATTTAATTGAACAATACAACGTAGCTGCCCTTAACACTTTGAAAAACAAGTTTTTATTACTGCTGCATCTTCACATTTTCTGGGTCACAGTTTAAACCAATAAAATACATTAAGTGGTTTAAAGGGCCCAACTATCTGACCCACATTCGCAACAGCCCCTCAGTTCTATACGAGAAACTATAACTAACAAAAGATTGTTACATAACAAGACAAAACACCGTTTAAAATTTTCTCCTTTCCTTTAAACTAATACAAAAGCTAGAATAGAAAGCAATTAAAGCGCTGTAGTTATTTCATCGATAACAGGTATATTACAGGACGCCTTATGCAACAATTTCCACGCATTGAAATTTGCTGGTGATCCGTCTTTGGATGAGTTGCAAGCAGCCGTTTTATTCGCTGAATCATCCTTCTGGCCTTCATTACCATTCAAAGGAGAAAACACGTCTTCGGAATTGCCAAGAGTGTTCATGCGTTGAAACTTACTAAGGGATTTGCGTCTTCTGTTCCTTTCAACAACTGAATCTATTTCCCTGGTTTTAATAAGGTTGTTTTCGTATTCACTAAGCATTAGATAATGTTCAACTTGATCGCACGATGTCATGCAATCTGCAAGATACTGATCGTAGTCGTCAAACATATTGTCCCCCAACTCAGCAATGCCTTCTTCGGAGATGCAGGTCAGTTCCGGATGTTTGAGGTCGTTTACTGAGTAGCATCGTGATTGCAGTCCTGAAACTGCATTCATTTGACCGTCTATACCTGTCATGTTGGAAGGATCTTTTAAATGGTTGTGAACACATGAAGGATGGAAGCATTTATGTTGAGTTATAACTGAGGAATTGTATTTGCTGCGGTTTAGTTTGTGAATTTGTCTTTTATGTACATCTACGAGCAGCAAGACAATACTGCTTGTTAAGACGCAAGCTGAAGAGAAATAGTAACCGGAACGGTTGCCTAAACTGGAAGAATTCATGTAACCTGGTAAAACAAAAAGAAAAAGCATTTTATAATTCGTTTACAGTTCTTTTCCTTTGTTATTCACTGCAAAAAATCCTGGCTTTACAAAAAAAAACAAAAAAACTATAAATTCGATGTAATATTTAAAAATTTCACACACTTGTAAAGTTAGTTAAAGGCAATGTAAAATTTTGTTGGTAAAGTTAATCTTATTTTTCTCTTCTCCTTTACATTATGTAAATATGAACATCAACTTTACAAAGTGAGAGAAGTATTATCAACTTTATCTTAATGTAAATTTTTTTTGAAAGACATTGAATAATAGGTTGATGGGAATTTGTAGTGAAAGAGAAAAATAATTAAATGAAAACTTATAGTGAAATTGAAAAATGTTAGTAATAAATGATGAAAAATCAGTGTAAAAGAAATAGATGTAAAGTTGAGAGTTTGCAGAGAAAAAAAAATTAGACATACTGTAACTTATAAATTCCTTGTTAATTATAAGTTAGATTTATTAGTAACATTGAATTTATAAATTATAAAATATATGTTTTGTTTTCCGCAAATGGTAGCAAATCATGTAAAGATCCTCTTACCACACACTAAAGATAATGGAAAAGATTACTTTTCATAAATTTGAATTTTCTATTGTGAAAGTTTATCTTTCCATTCACTTATCATTTTGTGGAAAGGCCAAATTTTTTTTGCAGTGATTAATCACAAAACTATTTTTCTCACCTGTAATTGGAGCTCCAAAAGCCATAGGAATGGACTGAGCCCACTGAATGAAACTCCAAGCTAAAGCAAAGTTGTGGGCCCTCACTTTTTCATACATAAACATTTTCAATGTGTAATTATAACTTCCGCAAAACAAACCGTAAATCCACGCAAAGAAAATGTAGCCGTGATAACCATGTACGGCAGTAAAAGCAACAGTGGCCGCAGCAACCATGAACGTAGAAGCCTGGCATAAATATTGCCTCGCTATCCGGCACTCGGAACTGTTACGAATTATTATAAAACCAAACGTTCCACATCCCAATGCAAAAGCGATTCCGAGGAAGACTTGAATAACTAGAACGGATTCTGTTGACAGGCCATCTTGTTTTGCTTCGTAAGCCTAGAACACAACATTCAAATGTAAATAAATGCAAAAAGTACATAAATATTGGTCTTACAAGGAAGACAATTGGAGTACTAATGCCAAAAGCACCAACAGCAGCGGAGGTTAGAACGATTTGAAAAGTTCGCGACTTCAGTGTTTTAAAATCGAAAAACTGTTGTTTCTCTTCAGTTTTCGTTTTTTCTTTCATCTTGCGTTTCTGGTTCTTTAAATGCAAAATCGCTCGTCTTTGCGGGTGGTAAAGACTAGCCGATCTGTAGAACACTCCGAGGAAGAAAGAAACAAATACCAAACCCGTAAACGCTTGCAAACCCAATCGCCAACCGACTGCTCTAAGAGTAGAAAATTAATCAGTTTAATACATTTTTAAAAAATTATAAAAAAATTATAAAAAATCGCGATGTCTTACGTGATGGAGTGGTGAATAAGCAACGATGTGATAGCAATCCCCAATCCACTCGAACCGACCACAACAATCTCGACCATCTCTCTTTTGCGTTTGAAATACTGGCCCACCATTAAATTGGATGTGTCTCGCACAATTCCAATACCAATTCCGGTCATGATTCCGTAACTAAAAAAGAGCTGATGGAATTGAGATGCAAAAGATGTAAAAAGGCACCCAAGCGCAGTTGTTAGCCCACCCAGAACGGCCGTCAGCCTCGTGCTTTTGCGCCGGCACATGGCTACTACTACCGGTGTCAACACCATGGACAGAGCTGATGAAAGTGCACCGAGCCAAACTGAAATAAAATTTAAAAAAAAAAAAAACAAGTTTAATGCATTTTTTATTAACAAAATTGTTTGTTTACTCAGAGGTGGTCCCGGATTTCGTTTCTTTAGCCCTAGGGTTGTTTTCTTTGAAGTGGAAAAATGTTTCTTTTATTATAACATAACTTACGTGAGTCCAAACACAAGAAGAATACAGTGAATTCCCCTATTATAAACCCGATTTTAACTAAAACCTTGATATAACGAAGCATTTACAATCCCAATTAATAAATACCCATAGACGCCCATGTTAAAAAATTTTATTATTCGAAAACTCGATGTTACGAACTGATTTTCTGATTCAAACCGTATATGTCAAGAAATTCAACAAAAACTAACGTTTAATTAAAATTTTCAAGTTTAACCACAATCCATTATTGATTAATTTTAATTAATTCGAAAAGTATGAAGTAGGAAATGTAAGTAGGTGGCTGCAGGTGGTGTTAAGAAATTAACAAGTGTCATCATCAGGCAATTAAGGGGCAAAGAGCTGTGCTTCAAAGCCGTAAGTGCATCTGCGCACCACTATGTGCTTGTAAATCCAATAAAGAAAAGAATTGAAAGCGTAATGACATTATCCCCCGATTACTCAACCGCTAAATCTTTCTTACCAGAAAACTGTTAGCAAAGATCGGAACTGACAAAAAGCATTAACCTTATTGCCATGTAACTCCTGATGGCTTTGGGCAGATTGAAAGAAAATAATAAGAAAAAAAATGAGAGAAAAAGGAAATCCTTTGTCACTTGCGCCATAAGCCATCAATAGCTACAACCATCAAAAACAAAGAAAAAAATGTCTCCAAAAAAAAATTTAACAAAATCGATCAAAAAGCGTGAAAAACAAAAAGTGAAATAGTAATTGAAAAATAAAAACGGCTATTTCCGCGAGATTTCACAGAACTAATAAAAAATCCAATTGAAATGCTGCTGAAATACTTAGGCTTTTATATAAGAGCTTTTAATTAGATTGGGCTGAAACGGCCGTTGTAACCCTAAATTTTGCAAGAGGAATAATGAGACGTTAAGAAGCCTTTATGTGGTTACTTAATTCCATTTCAAGAGGAAAAAAGTGGACAATCGAGTTAGCAATTCCAATAGGTTTGAGCTCCAATTCCCAAGTCAAGAGGTTTCCCAATACCGGTGTGTCAGCAATTGATTCTTTGTTTTTCAATTCAAATTTGAACGAGGAAACCAGAAATTCAATCCGATTTCACCATATATTACATAAAACATTTCTTCGACTCACTTCTATTAAATTTAGTAATGCAATTTATAATGATAATAATGAAAAAATAATTATTCCAAAATTCATTCCCACACCTTAATTTTCAAAAATAACTTCCCAAAAGTAAAATTCCGTTAAGGTGGTGATCTTATTTCGAGCTTTTTTAAATTCCTTCAGCTTGTCAAATATTCAGCAATGGGCGCGTCACTAAACATGCAAATTGAGTTGAAACCAAAACATTCGCACAGGATTTTGTTTACGTCTACAACACACAAACAATAGACAAAAGAAAACTTTTATCGTTTTCGAAAATTATCAAATCAAACTCAACTCACAACCTCATTACATTCACTCTCAAAAAACAAACTCATTAACCACACTCGACGTAACTCGCGGAAAAATGCTAATAACTTAACCCAGAACCACAAAACTGCAGAAATGACTTGCAAAAATTCAAAAAACCAACTTTAAAATTTACTATTGGTTGCGCGCCATTTATTAAATTACTTCGTGCCATTCTCCAGATAATCCACGCACAAAAAAGAAAAGACTGAGTTTGCTTATTTCTAGACTAAACTTCGATCGATCGTTTACGACGACGACGAGTCCGGCATGCGCACCATATGTATTGCATTTAATAACAAAACGTACGGCAATCGTAAACTACGATTGATCTTTTCAGTTGTGCAACCGAAGAAAGAAATTTGTCTTTCTGCAGTACTGTTTGGACAAAGTACGTATTGATTACTGCCGAGTTGGGTATAAAATCCATCCTTCTACTTGCTCAAGTGTAGTCACACTTCGAGAAGCTAATGGTTTATGCCTCAGTGAAGCTAAAGAGAGAATTGGATCTAGGGGTCCCAGTTTTCTTCTTTTTTTTATATTTCCTTCTATATTACTTTTGCTTCTCACTCGCTGAGTTTTCATTTCTATTCTGTTCACATTTTCTTTCAATTTAACTTGAATTCTAAATGAGGATTTCCAGACTTGTATAATGATTGTATTATTTCGAGAAGCCACTTAATGTTATTACTGAGATTTTATTCTTCATCTGAACCATTTGCTCATTTGTTTGCTTTAATGCTTATACTTTAAATTGAACAAGATAAATTTGTCCGCGTTTTTGTCGAGCTGAGCCGTTCTACAGAACAAACTAATTTGATTTACGAAGAATCAATAAATTAAGACAAAAAACTCGGGAAAATTCAAGAAAAAAGAAATCACGTAAGAATTTAATAACCATAACCTCAAATATAACTCAAAACAAAACAGTTTAATGACTGTGTTTTCTTTACATATTTTCTCAATAAATCATTTTGTAACGAAAATTATACTTTCTAACGTCTAATTATAAATTTATTTTGGTTCCTAATCATTATAAACCTGTTCCATCGACCTCTCAACCAATTTCCTATTAAGAAAAATCATAATAGCCGCAATTAAGGTAAAACTGATGGAAAAAAACTATAAATAAACCTCAGACACCGCAAAAACAGCAACGAAAACATCCAAAGCTCAAAACCATTAGCGAATAAACACCCCCGAGAGAAGAAGTCATCAAAAATAGAAACCATTAAAATTAAAAACCCAGCAGATAAAATCTTGACAACGAGATAAAAATACCCAGGAGATAAAAACTTCGCACAAACAAAACCATCACACTATGAGCTTGATTAGCTAATTAGACAGACTTATGTTCTTGCCACCTATGAACTCGTCTCCTATCTCGCCTGGCCTACAGCATCAATTCTATAAGTTTGTATTAGCAGTCATAAGTTGTCTAATAAATTATTTCGTTCAACCTCTATTTTCGTTTACAATTTCTTAATTAAACATTAATGACAAGTAAAAACAAGCACAAATTCAACACTCAATCTTTCATTTTTATCATCCTGTTCGCGGTTTTTTATAAAACTGATGTCAACGCACATTTTGTTTCCATTTTTAGAACCCACCTCGTTCTGTTTTCTATTTTATTCTAAAATTATTCGCATTGTTTATTTCTAATTTCGTGTGAATTAAATTTGGACAAAAAACTAAATGAAAAGAAAAAAGTGAAAAGTATGCACGGCCATTACTTTACTTCCTAATGAATCAATTAGAGTTGAAAAATGCTTATCTGTGCTTACACATCAGTCAAGAAAACATAAGCAGTAACTTAAGAAAAGTAGGTGAATGGCAGGAAGGGGAGTTCATCAGGGCGGTGCCCCCTCTTGAGGGCAAAGGCACCATTTCCAATCCCATTCTCAGATATTACACGGAACGGATTCTCTCCTACACCTGATTATTTATATCGCAATAAACATTAAGCTAGAATAACAATTTTTTTTACATTTCTCTTTAACTTTCACGTTTGTTTCTTTTTCTTTTTTTCTACGCAAAACTTATCACTGCCAACCATTTTTTTTTTTTTGGCTTGGTGACACTCCAAATTAAACAGGAAATCAATCATCTCGAGAGAGACTATTGATTATTCAATAAAAACAACGAAATATGAAAATGGGAAAACCTAATTCTATTTGATGTCGTTCAATCACTGTCAATTTAATCAACAAAAAGAGCAAAACAACAGCAACCACAGACATTTATATTTTTACCACTTCCAGAGAACACTGAAGTGATGTATTGCTGACAATACTCCATTTGATTTTGTTATTAAGTATAAAAAATAGGTTATTCGTGCTTATTTTTACTCTTTTTTAAGTAACACATTTATTCCTGATGATACAGTAGCCGCTTTCATTACTAAACTTGTGACATTAAAACCGTTTTCTATTTATATTTTCTAATTCTAATCGCTAACGAATGAAATAAAATATAAAATTGACGTAAAACACGTCATATTATAATTTCTGACATTTAAATATTGCATAAAACTATTTCTTATCGATAAAAATAATAAATATGAATTTCTTTTTTCACCCCAGTGTTTTTCTCGTCATATATATTGTTTACAAACTATTAATTCTTTCTTCCAAACGTTGTCATCCGACGCCACATAATTGAAGTAATTGCTACTTATACCCGCATTAATAACCGACAGTGAGTAAAAATCAGTTGCAGCTCTTGTGCAGAATAAATAGGCTCACGAAGTGATCATTGCACAATCCCATCACTTGTGTCCCACTTGATAAAGTACCCTATCAATCACCACTCTAATGGGTCGCCTAAGTCACATACACGCACGTTCGCTCTTTCCACTTTTTCCACAACTGCAAAATCCTTTATTTCTTAAACGCAGATAACGAGCGACGAAACATTAGTTTCTAAATTACATCTTAAAAGCCGAATCTACAATTTTTAAAATGCATTTATTCATTCCTCACTGCTCCTTAACCGTATTTACATTTATGTATCTATTCCTCTTGCTGGTCACGATCCAAAAGCCTCTGACCTGTCCACAATAGGACAAGACCAGTGGCCGATCAAAAGGAGGAAAACGGAAGCTCCACGGATTGAAGGGTTTCTTACTCGGTAACATTTAGGGAAATCGATTAAACCGCAGAAAAATCGAGTTTAGGTGGCCAAAGAGTTCCACAACCCTTACACACAGCGAATTTCTCACAAATAAAGCCGGTGCGGGGATTCGAACGCAGACCTCCCATCACTCTGTCCCAGTTGATAAAGTATCCTATCAATCACAAGTCTAATGCGTCACCTATGTCACACACACTTTCCCCCTTCCTGTGCTATTTTTCCTCCACTTACACTACTCTCTAATACAAAATAATCGATCGTTGTTTTTTTTATCAACTTTTCGCAAATTAGGAACCATTCCCCGAATTTATATTAATTCTGCGTGACTTGTGTAAATATTCCGTTTAACCCTTCGAGTTTATTTCCCTCTCTCGCTGCGAACGTTTTAATAGTTTACTGGCAATCAATTGTGACCTGGTACTGTACGTTAACAATTTTAGAGAAATCATAAACCTTATTTCTATATAGGAAGTCGTAAAACTAGTATCATTACATATAAAAAAACATGTGAAACTCTCGTGAAATGATGCAACAAAGAGAGAATTTACTCGCTTGTTTTTTCAAAAGAGAGAATGGCGTTGTTATTTAGAGTGGTAATTTGCAAGCTAAATTGTTGTATTTAGAATTCAACGCCGACAAACAACCATTATTAGTATTGTTAACCAAGATTTATCAATACAAAACGTCGTTGTAAACATTGTTGCGTAAATATTCATTGCACCAACGTTTATTGCTAACAAACTCATTGATGTCCTTACTAAACAACACTTATTGTCACGCAAACACAGTAAAAACGGCATTCACTGCAAAACAAAGCTATTGTTGAATGTTGACATTGGTTTAAACGCAACCGAAATGTTTGCTTTTTGACTCGACAACCCCCGTGCAACTTTTAATGAAATGGATGAGTTTGTGCACATGTACAGGTCATTACTGTTGTTTTAAACCATCAAACATTCCTTAACTTCCTCTGCTCTGAGACAACTCGACTGCACAACTGCCTTTTAATTATAGAGCGAAGGAGATAAGAAAAGAAGATAAAGACAAGGTTTAAAGTTAAAACATTGATCTGTTTTACAGCTCTTAATTATTTTTCCCGTAATAACAACGCATTTTTACGAGCACTTTAAAATTACCTTATTTAGAATTGTAGAAAAGAATTCTAAATCATTAGTCAGACCGAATAATTTGAATTTTTTTCATTTTAAGGGAGGGCGGCGGGATGTCTGGTTTCAATATTTCACGTCGAAAGAAAAACGCGATATTTATTTTTAGTGATTTTTCACTTTGTTGCGTTATTGTCATTTACCTTATGTTTAAGATCAGATTAAAGTTTCCTAAGTGATTCAAAGGATTGATTTTCCTTGCATGTTTTGTTCTTGGTCGGGTGAAACCAACGACCAACGATAGAGGAAAATTTATGAGATTTGTGTTTATCCCAAGCTCCTATTCTACGCCATTTGTAGAAAAAATGAGACTTGTAAATAGAGAAAACATCTCATGAAAACTCGTACAGCTGAGAAAAGAATGTATCAAAATTTTGCTGGAAAGCGGCCAAATTGCACGCAACACTGAATCAAAAACTTGGAATACCTCGTTTCACGCATTTCACAAAAACTCTAATAACCCCCAAACAAACACACCCACCACTCAAAGACGTTTTTAATTTCCGTTCGCGTCATCGTCCGGCGTCCAGATTTTTTCCACTCGTCCAAAAACTGTCAGATGAGAGCGCCGAGATTTGGCAAACCACAAAAAAAAAGCTTAGAGTAGTGACCAGTCTTGGTTCTATTACTGTCTACATGGCGGAAATTTCTTTCACAAATAACTGCTGGGACTAAGATTTGAACCCGAGTCGCACAACTTAAGAGCCAACGTCTCGCTACGATAGTAAAATACAAGAGACGTCTAAAAGTTTTTAAAATTCACTCGTAAAACACAAAGGAGATTTTAATTCGCATGATTCCGAGCAGCGCGAGCGAAAGAGAGATTTATCGACGCATAAATCGGAGAAAAAAGACGAAATTTATAAATATTTTTTAATGAAGAAGTGATTAATCGACGACCAAATTCGTTTTTAGTCCAAATATTAATAATTATGATTAAGATTAATTCACTTCAATTGCAACCTACTGTAAAGTAGACTATGGGCCCGGGGCCTCGAGCACACCAAAGATTTGCCACCTGTTTTGACCAACACCTATGAACTCATTAAAAAACCCAGGGTTCGCAACTTTTAACCAAAATCCGAAATCCACCTCTGTCGCAAACTGAAAAAAATCGTTTATCACTACTCACCAGCTTCGATTTGTCTGTCCCGTCCAAATTTCTGCAGAACTTCCAAATACAATATACCATAAGCCATGTGCAGTCCGTGACATATGATCAAGACATAACTTGCGCATATTGTGATCACCCATCCCCAACCGGCTTCGGGATAGTAGTGTTGCCGAATCGTAGCACTTTTCTTATTGCCATCCACTTTGTTGTTACGATCCACATTTGCTGTGTTCGCAGTGGGAGGCCGGTCGGCAATCAGCAAATCGTCTTTCCACTTGTTACCGCTTAGAGATAAGAGGCAATGTTCGAAAGCTGGTAACGACTGTGACCGCAGCAATTTCGCTCGGCTACTTGCAACCGCTGCCTCCATGGAGGGAGGCTTTCCAATACTAGCGAGTCAAGAGTAAAACAGTTACAAGACAGCATGGCTTCATACCCACACACTAGCGACGTCTAGCTGAGCCTTGCGGTAAGCTACTCATGCGCATTTACTCAACAACACAGTCTACTGTTTTTGTCACTTTTAATTAAAGCGGATTAACAATCATGGTGTTGACGTGTTCATCTAAAAATAAATTTGCAAATACAGGAAAAAATTAAAGCTGGGAGTGGGTTGGAGATGGAATTTTTGATTGTTGTTTTAAACTGTGACATTATTACGGAGTTGGATAATGATGAGTTACTTGTAACGAATTATAAATTTTGAGTAATGTCGCAGTACTTGTTACTAAAATGAGTTACTTTAGTGGTGAAGTAACATTAACGAGTAACAAACTACATTTTTTGATGTTTTTTATATACTGTAATTGTCATAACGAGAATTTAGATTTAGATTTAAATATTCCCAAAAAATGTAATAAAATTTCATTTTATTGTGAAAATATTTTACTATTAATGTTAATTTATTACAAAATTAAATTTTTTTTTAAAAAAACATAAAATTTTTTACTTGAGAATGACTTTCCAGGAACAAGTTAAAATGTAAAACCACAGTAATGAATTACAATTATAATCGACTTTTTGCTTTTGTTATAAAGCAATTAAAATTCAACAAAAACTCACAATTTTTGAATAAAATTCCAACCACAACTTATAAATTTGAATTTTTTCCATGTTTTTATAACTTTAAACAAATATTTATCATTAATAATTGCTTATTCCAATTCCAAACCAAAACAATGTAAAAACCAAACACATCCCCTTTACATTACAAGAACACTTCTATCCTTGATAATATTGGTATTTGATATTGTCTTAATTTGATTTTTTAAGTCAGCACCTCATTATGGACAAACAAATGGCCTACATTTTACTGTAGGTCACTGTGTAACAATTTTAAAGAAAACATATAGTTCTTAAAACAATATTAGTGTCAAAGATCAAAAGGTTATTCTTACCATGAGACTACTTTTCAAATCTTGGTAGTTTCTTTGAAAATTAAAAAACTCAATAATTATGAAATCACTGCTTCAGATACAGATGGCTTGGTTATGATCAGCCAGGAATTTGGGTAGGATGAAAACAAGGTTGTTGAACCAGTTCTTGCAGCCACTCATGCTCTTGCATAGGTTTGAATGTTTATTGCTTAGTGTTTCCAGGAAAGAGCCCTAGAGGGAAACACTTTGGAAAAAGAAAAATCAACTACTTTTTTTCTTAACACTAACTTTTTACTAACTTCTGTCATAAAGTATTTTCATAATAATATCTCATGTCATCTACTTTTTATTGGTAATATATTTTTTCAAAACTGGTTAAATTTGATTTCTAGTTCTCAACTGGGCCACTAGATGGCGATTTAATCAAGAAAGAGTAAGAAAACTTTTTTAAAAAAAGTAATCAATAAAAAGGAAGATCAAATATTATGAAATTAATTTGAAGATAAAAATTTTTTTTATTATTAATTTCCTATGACATAATTTATCTGCTAATATTAGCATATTGATTCAATTTAAAAAAATGAGGGGAAAAAACGTAATGCAATTGAAACTAAATAAATCTGTCAGCAGAACACAAATCAAATAAGAGAAAGTTAATCGTGAAAAGTGCACCATGTAAACAGCATTATCCAAAACAAATAGAGCGGCAGAAATCGCTGGAAAGACATCAAGACTTTAAGCACTTAATCATCAATAACATTACCTTACACTTTATTTGTTGTAAAGAACAAGGATACGTTACATTTATCGTTTTAAACGACCGCTTTCCGGTAAATTTTTTAAAGTATTCCCCAAGTAGCAAAATTTTGGTTGAATCAATGTTGATTTTTGGTTGAAATTATTTCAATTGAAAATTCAATGTCATTGGTTGAATTAACGTTGATCATGTCACACTTTTTCAACGTGATTTAACAGAAAATCGCATTGAAAAAGTGCGACATGGTCAACATTTTTTCAACGTTGATTTTTCAACTAATTTTGCATCTTTGCTCTTTTACAAGCTTAAACGTAATTTAATTATTGTCAATTTTTGCAAATCTGATTTTTCTTACAGAACTATAAATCAAGCAATTTATAAGCAAAAAGATAACTAATTTGCATATTAATCCCCAGGATAAATCCTTAATAACATGTCACTTAAACGAACAACACAGACCACCACCAGTGGTGTGCATAATTGAGGTCGGCTGCCCGCAGATCGTGCATCATTCCTTTAATACGCAGGAGTCTACTATACAAACTAGGTACTACTCTACTTCCTTGTTAGTCATCTTCAACTCAGTTTTCTTGCTCCAACGTGAGATGCGAGCAAAAACACCATAATCAACACTTGCGATAATATAAAAACCAATATAGAGCAAAAGCACTCGTCTCTAATAGTACTAGAAGCGTGTTGTGCAGTTGATTCGGTGATTATTAACCGGCAAACCTATAATTTTATACAGCAAACAGCCTTTGAGACCATAAACGGAGCAATAAAGCAAAAACAGCCGTACTACAGCGTGCGTCAGTGTTTTCTTGAGTAAAACTAATTAATTTTCAATATTTTGTATGCTTTGTTCATGTTTTTAATTCCGTTTATCTGATTCTCTGGGATTTACATGCTGCTCTTAAGACGACCTCAATAAGAAACACAATATCCAGATGTATGGCGCGTGGATGGCCACGTGTCTACAACCCTCTAAGAAGCAGCTGGTAACCCCGCCTTCGCAAACCCTATACATTTTACTCCAACCACATCCACTCGAAATCTAGTTGTGGACATGCACTCCGAGTGCGTGGACTCTTCAACTTTTTGTTATGAATATTTTAATATGATCGCAAATGCAGATAAATAATAATAGGAAGTACAATGAAGAACCCAATGTATTTTGGGGTTCTCGATATTTTAATGCAAAAATTGTCTTCGCCAAGTCTCCACTATATCGGCAATGTTCTAGAAATTTAAAGTTCAGTAATTTTTTAGAAAATTTACAAGTGCGGTATTAACTTGTGTAAAGATTTTCAACTGGTACAAATATTGGAATTACGTAAAAAATTTTAATTGCAAAAAGTTTTTGTTATTGTGACAGGTCGCATATGACCATAGTAGAGACCATAAAACAATACCTTACCTCACCTCACTGGCATTGTCTGCCATTTTGAATTACGTCCAAGTTTCCCCGTTTGTGACGTCAGACAACAAATAGTTTAGAACTTTAACCTAATAACAAATAATCTTTTAGAAGATTAAAGGGTAAATTTAATCTTGAAAATTCTTGCAATTGAGTCCCACATTTTACTAGTGAATCTTTTTTCTAGAACATTTTCTTCTAGAACCTTGAGCCGACGGGTCCTTAGAGTGCATTAAGTTATTTTTCTATCTCATACTTGACACTTTAATCAAGTTTTATTTCAATCCGCACACAAAAGACGTGACATGTCCAGTGGTTTTGTTGTTTATGATTGGGTCAGGAAGCCTTGACATCTTTAATACCATTGTTGACAACTTTATGGCCATCATTTAACCACAGATCCAGTTTCTATTTCTACTGACCCTATTCTTAAGTCGAATTGACTTTAAGAATCCGAAAATTAAATTTTCTAATAAAATATGTCAGGAAAGTGTACTTTTCTGTAATTTTTATTGTCTAAATTAAAATGAATGTGGTAGTAACTCAATCTCACACCCCATGCTTGTCTCCATTGGTCAGCAATAAGAGAGGGGAGTGAATCCTAATTATTCCCCAGTGGCACCCGCAAATCTGAGGTCACTAGTCAAACAATGAGTTGTAGTGGACAATTGGAAACAGAAAATCCATCATGTTTCAAGTGGACAATGGTCAGCCAATTGAAATGGCAATTTCCTGAATTTGCATTTGCCTGCAATATAAATCAAACCATCTCTTGACAATTCCACATCTGGTATTGGCAGATTCCAATTTTCTTGCTTAACACGCCAATACCAAATGCGTTACAGGGCGTTAATTATCAATTTGTCCATTTCGAAGACGGAAAACTTGTAAA
>JAQIXT010001054.1:0-19753 GCA_034700445.1 Stenotaenia linearis | reverse complement strand
GTGCTTGTCACCTGTCCACAGCTTACTGCCTCGATAAGCCTCAAGGTTGCTTTCGCACCTGTCCACAGCTTACCGCCGTACCAGAGCTCTCATTTAGCATCACACTTGGTGAAGTACCCAGGAGGCACCACGAGGAGGCAGAGAGTTGGATTTGTCCCTCCCACAAATTCACTTATTTTCAACTTTTTTATTACAATACATAAAAACTTTATTTGGATTTATGTATTGCCGATGAAATTAGAAAAAAGTCAAAAATAAATTTCAAAAATTGAATAAAATAAATTTATTTTTCTTACATCACGTGATTAATCTCGATTATGTTATCAAAATAACTTTACATTTCATTACATACAATATTTACATAAATCCCCTTTTTTCCCACAATTACAACACATAACCCGCTCTACTCGTTCCTTTCTTCAGATCGGTCCGGTCGTCCGCCGGAACTTCGTAAAAATTATCCACTTCGGGTGTGTGAAGGGCTTCGGATTTCCAGTCGTTTCTCGTTCCGTTCGAATTTCCCGAAGAAGTTCCGTTCGGTTGTGCGTTATCGCTCGTTATTTCTCTCATGTAACTCGGATTTTCGAAAGATACGGCGTCCGATGGCGTGTGACGATACCTTCTCCTGAAAAAAGTTGAAAAATAGTTGAAAAATTCGAAAAATTCGAATGAAATTGGAATTTTTAAGGTTTACTTGAAGTAAATGACAGTGACGACTATGATGGCGCAGAGGATGACGGTTACTGTGAGGCCGACGATTATTGCTACTGTGTATTCGGATTCTTTTTCTGGAATGGTTGGAAAAGGGTGAGGAGAGGGTTGAGTTTGTTTGGTGTTTTTGTTACCTGTTATTGCTTCGACGACGCCTTCGTCTAGTAAAGTGATTTTGATTGGATCTGAGGTTAAACTAGCGCCGTAGTGGTTGCCGGCTTTGACTACGAATTCGTACGTTAAGCCTGGTTTGAGACCGGTCATGACCAGGGATAGGCCGTGGGTGTCGTTTCTGATCTGGAAAATTGGAATTTTTAATAAATTTTTTGTGAAAACATCAAAATTTGTATAAAATCTAAGAAAAACATCTAAGAAATCTCACAGAAAACCTTCAAAATTTTGAGAATTTAAACAATTTTAAAAAGTTTAATTCAAAAAACTCAAAAACTTCAAATTTTCAGAATAAAATTTCACATTTTTCAGTAAAATTTTTGAATTTTCTTAAAACTTATAAAACCAAAAACAAAAATCCTTCAACATACTTTAACAGCTTTTTTCTGATTAAGCGGTTTGCCCAACACTCGATAAAACTGCACCATATTTGGATTCTTGTGCGGCGGATCCCACTGCACCAAAACCGAATTCACGCTCGCCATTTCGGCTCTCAAATTTTCCGGAACTCCAGGCAACATGTCTACAAAAACAAACAAAAAAAAATAAAACTTTACACTTCAAGCTCAAAAATAAAACAAAAAATTACGTTTTCCTTCCTGGAAACAAGAAACGATTTGTTTCGACCACGACAAGATGCAGAGCGGAACATTGAATGAAAACTGCTGTTTTCCTTGGCACAGACCGATACATCGTTTTGGAATTCCCCACGTTTGGCAACAACGTCTGTGGTCACTTCCGTCTGAAAAAATTGAAAAATAATAAATAAAAATTGATAAAATGACAGAAATTGTTGAGTTTTTTGTTTACCGGCTGCGCAGTGGACTAATTTTGTTAATTCTGAGACGCATTGTTCCTTGTTCATGACCGATTCAATGTCGATGTCGAATGTGCACGCTTCCATGCAATCTGGATGGACATTTTCTTGGATGCAGCATGATGATACGTTTGAATGCGTTTGGTCGGAAGGTTGTAACTGCAAGCTGACTTTGTCCATGGAGCTGCCGTAGGGATTGTCAGCGTTACAGTAGTAGGGTCCTTCGTCCGATTGTGTTGCGCCATTGATTGTGAGTTGGAAAATGTCATTTCCGTCATCCTGGAAGTGAAAAGAGTATAAATTTTCATTAATTTTAAATGGAAATTTTTGAAAATTTTTGAAAATTTTTGAAATTAAATGAGTTTTTATAATAAAATTTCATGTATTTCGATGGAAATTTATGAAATTTTTAGATATTTTTGAACGTAAAATTTTTGAAATTTTATGAAAACCAAAACCATTTGCAAAATTTCCAAAAATTTCCAAAAACTAAATTATTTTGTACATCATCAGTAAGAGTTGAAGAAATCCTTTCATTTGGAATGACTGGAGTCGTTTTATCTTGATCTCGCCACCAAGTTAAATGCGGTTTTGGAAATCCATCGACGATGCATTCCAATATTACGTTTTCACCCATTTTTCTCGTTTGCGGTCTCTTTCCAACGATCGACGGAGAATCTACAAAGAAAAAGAATTGTAAAATCAAATAAAATTACATAATTTTTTGTCTTACGGCTGATTTTAATCCTTTGAGTCGCTTGCGATGCCACTCCAACACCGTTATCTGCCGTACACGTTACGACGTTCATATCTCTCGTTATATTGGACACTTGGGCGATTAAATGACGTGTGAATTCCTCGAAAATTTTTCTTCCGCTAATGTAAACGCCCACTTTTGGTACTGGGGTTCCACTAGCAACACATAGGACCGTCATGGTTCCTCCTTCCTCGATTTGAGTTGATGGATGAACTCGAGGCATCTAAAAATAATAAAAAATAAAAAAAAACAATAAAAAACAAAAGAAATTAATAGAAATTCAGCAAAAATTAACAAAAACCAACAAAATCAACAAAAATTCAATAAAATTACAAAAGAAATTAATAGAAATTCAGCAAAAATTAACAAAAACCAACAAAATCAACAAAATCAACAAAAATTCAATAAAAAGCAACAAAAATCAATAAATCAGACCTCAACAAAAGCAGGAAAAACCGGATCAGTCCACACTGTAATCTTCTCAGATGGCCAACTCTCGCCCTTATCCGTCCCAGCAGTAACATAAACATAATACTCAGTATTCGGAACCAAACCCGTCAAATATTTAACCAAAGTCGTCGTAGTCCCGTTCGAAAAATCCGTACCATTAAACGCCTTATAATAAACACTAAAAAAAATTTAAAAAATTTAAAAAAATTTAAAAAAATTCCTCACTCCACCCAAAATCAAATTTACTTATAAACAATCGCATCATTCGGATGACTAAAATCCGGCGGCAGCCACGTTAGCATCAACGAAGTCGTATTTTTCCTCGAAATCGTCAACGAGTGCGGTGGACTCACAACTCCGTTCAAATTCTCTTGTGGTGTCGTAGTGTTAAACGTAATCATCGAAGACGGGATGCTGACGCCGAATTCGTTGACGGAAACGACGAACAAACTGTATAAAACGCCTTCCTGTAGCTTGTTGATGATTATTGTTGTTTCTGTTGTGTTTAGGACCTGAAATTTGAGAGAATTTAATTTTTTTTTTTTTTTTTTTTTTTTTTTTTTTTAAGGGTACTTGGGTTTCCTGAGGTGGGTCCAGGTCGTCTCTTGAGATGCCGGTGTGTTCGCCGTGGTATCTGACTTCGTAGTGAGTTATGTTGCTTTCGGTCGGTGGAAGCCATTCCAGGCCAATTGTTGTTTGGTTTTTGAAGAATGTATGGAGCTCTCTGATGGGGCCTGGGAGTGTTGCAACACCTGGTAAAAGTGTTTTGGGTTGAATTTAAATTGGTTTTGGTAAAAGTTGATGGAGTTGAGGTAAAGATGGATTTAGATGTGGGAAAATGTAATGAAAGGCGATGAGTTTTAGTGAAGGATTGAAAATTTTCAATGAAAAGTTGATTATGTTAATAAAATTCAAAAAGTTTCAATAAAATTTCAACTTTTTTGGAATTTCTAATAAAATTTCCAATAGAAATCAAAAGATCCATCCAAATTTCATCAAAATTAAAGAAGTTTTATCCAAATTTCCAACAAAATTCAAATAATTTGATCAATATTTGATGAAATTTCAACAAAATTCAAAACATTTGATCAAAATTTGATGAAATTTCATCAAAATTCAAACCCTTCCAACAAAAACTTCAAAAAAAACCAAACCCACCCTCCACAAAACCCCTAATCACCTTCTTCCATGCACATAATAATATCCGGTATATACGGAATACAAATCGCAGCCATCGCCGACGAGAAATGCGGCACCATCGCCGAACACAACGACGTACAATCCGCGCTCACCATCCTCCTATTACAACACGGCACGTGGTCCCTCCCACCAACCGCACACTTCAACAACTTATGAAACTCCGGCAAACACGAGGGCCCCAACTGATGCAAATCCGTCATCTTCGCCTTATACGTACACAACGGCAAACAAGACGCATTCAATTCACTCCTGACGCAACATTCCGTAAAATTATACCCTTCGACGCCCCCGGTTTCCTCAACTCCGCTCGAATTTCCCTCATTTTCTTCGTCCGCCGTCCGAAACTCGTATCTGGGCGACGGTTCGCTGGTCCCGAACTTGTTCGCGGCCGTCACGTACACCTCGTACGTCGTTTCCGGTCGCAGATGGTCGAAAATGAAGGGACTTTTCGCGTTTGTTGTCGTGTGGTAGAGACTTTGTTCGTGGCTCAGCGATTTGTAGTGGAAGTTGTAGGAAGTGACGGTCGACGAGAGGTTTTTCGGGGGACCCCACTCGAAGACGGCCCAGGTGCGGTCGGAGGACTTGAGGGTGAGTTTTGTCGGGGGCGAGGAGAGGACCCCGTAGCCCTGCATGAGGCAGTTTGTGTAGGTGCTCATGAAGGTGATGCATCTGAAGAAGCGGAAGTCGATGCGGTCGATTTTGCCCTCGCAGAGGGGGAGGCAGAGTTGTGGGAGGCCGCGTTGTTGGCAGCAACTGGTGTGGTCTTTGCCGTTGACGAGGCAGGAGACGCTCGTGTTGATCCAGGGAGCGCAGATCATCATGTCGGTGAGGTTCGAGAAGTCCGCTTTGATCGGGTCGCAGAAGAGATCGATGCATCTGGAAAATTTAAAAGGGAATTGAGTAAAGTGATTTTGAATTGAAAAAATTAATTTTTACGGAATTTGGTGGGTTTTATTGGAGTTTGTTGAAGTTTTTCATTTTTTTTTTACTTTAAAAAAAAATAATTTTCATCTTTTTTTGAATTTTCATTTAACTGTTTGAATTTTTTGAGTTTTACTTGAAATTTTGAACTTCTTGAGGTTTGTTTTGTTTTTTTTTTTTGAATTTTTTTGAGTTCATTCGGAATTCTTTCACTTTTTTTGGAAAAATGTTGAAAAAATGCAATAAAAATCCACCAAATTCCACACAAAACTTTTAAAAAAATCAAAAACTCCTTCAAACCTTTCTTGCTTCATCCCTTTACTCGCACAACACCCTCTAATATCCGGAAGCTCAGGCAGCGTACTATTATCAACATCAATGTCAATGTCAAAAAAATCCTCATCTCGCGGCAAAGTGAGCGTTCGCACACTACTCGTCGGTAAACTAGTCCCGTAACTATTAACAGACACGACGTAAATCTCGTACATAGTATACGGTTTCAAATTCTTCAACGTCGTTTCGGTTTCAGATTTGTTAACCTAAAAAAAAACGAAAAAAAATTGAATTTTTTTTCAAAAAAAAAATTTTTTTCTCACTGTTTCTTCGACGTATTTGGTTGGTACATCCTCGCCACTTCTGTTGGCACTGTGTTCAAATTCCTGCAATTCATCTGTATCAATAAATTTAGCTCTAATTTCGATTTTTGCGAATTAACATTGAAATTGTACCCAGATTTCGGGCGCCATGTCGTCGAATGTGGCTAGTTCGGTTACGTTTATGGTGTAGTGGGTGATTGTGTCGAGTTTTTGGATCGGTTCGTCCCAGGAGACTTTGATTTCGTTTTCTGAGATCGGTTCGACGACTATGTTGCGAGGTGGTCCGGGTAAGAGTTCTAGAATGAGGATTGTGGTTTAGGGTGCAGAAGTATTGGTTGTGAAAAGTTAAAGATAGTTTTCTTCAAAAGTGGGAAATTGAAGAAATTTATATTGAAAAATTGTAAAAATCAACAAATTTCTACTATAAAAGGGAAAAATTCAATAAATTTCATCATCAAAGTGGAAAATTCAACAAATTTCCATGAAAAATGTGAAAATTTTAACAAATTTTAACAAATTTCCACTGAAAACTGGAAAAATTCATAAATTTCCACTGAAAAACTGTAAATTTCTAACAATTCCTTTCCAAAAAACTCCAAAATTGAAAAAATTCCACTTAAAACTCATAATTTCCATTAAAAAATTAAAAAATTTTATTTATTACCTATTCCTTCAGCTATGCATGCCAGTGTCACTCTGCTGTACCGTGAACACGTATAATGATTTACGATGGTTTCATTTCCGAGTCCGAATTTCCCGTGACAAACATCACGACACACTTCAGGGATTTTCTCTCGTACGCAACACGGCATGTGGTTTCTGCCGTCTAAAATTGACAAATTTCACTTAGCATGACCACAAACACAATTCCATCATTAAAAATCGAGTTTTTAGAGCGCAATATCGTAAATCTAAAACATTTATCGGTCAAAATGATCTTAATTACTTCCTATGAGCCAAATTAGCAATCATTTTGATCGAACCGTGACCTAAAATTCGATGTATTACAAATTTTTATGATTTTTGAGTGAAAAACTTGAATTTCAGTAGAAAAATTTATATTTATGGAAAATTTTTATGATTTTTTCAGTTGAAAAATCGAAATTTCAACAGAAAAACAGAAATTTTGCAACAAATTGATCAAAAATTGAAGTTTTCATAAGTTTATATAACTTTTGATTTAAAAAAACTTAAATTTCATTCAAAAAATCAAAATTTTTGAGCAAATTTCACAATTTCTCACTCAAAACCCACAAACTTCACTACAAAACTCCAAAACTTCACACCACATAACCTCAAATTAATCAAAAAAACCACTCAAACATACCAGCCATGCACTCGGCCACAAGCGGCAAAAACTCCCGACAAGACTGCGGCGAAGCACCGGTCTGACCGAGCACGATATTCCTCAAACTACAAAACCCGAGACACGACTGCGACACCATTTTCTGCTGACAACACTCGGTATAATTATGCATCAAAGAAAACGCAACGGGCGGAGGTGGCGTAACTTCAAAATAAAAAAAAATAAAAAATCAAAATTCAATTTCAATCCTCAAAAAAAAAGAAAAAAAGATACCTGTCACAATAATCGATACTTGCACCGACGGAACACTATTAACCTCGCACACATACTGCGCGGTATCCGCCATTTTCACATCCTTGATCACTAAAACCCATTTATCTTCATCGTGCGCGATCGAAATTCGAGGATCGTTGCTCACTTTTATCATATTCGCAGTCAAAACCTCCGCACGACCGAATCGGAACTTCTTCCATATCACCTACATTAATTTTCAAAATTTAAAAACTTACAAAATTTCAAAATTTCAAAAATCACAGTAAAATTGTCGACGTCCTTCGCGATGCACGTCAAAATGGCGTCATCCGTCATTCGCACGATTTGCGGCTCTGACGGGGTATCTCTTAGATCAGGCAAACCTGTTAATAAAATAAAATAAACAAAGATGAACTCGAGACAACGAAAAATGGTTTCTCAGAACACAATCGACGCTTTCACTTCCTAGAAATTGCATTGTTTACATTTCATTGATCTTATTTATTCTCTTTTCGTCTTACATCTCGTATTCCAACCTCGTTTGCCATTTAAAGCCTCAATACGCTTTGTGATTTAAATATTTCAAACAACCTTGGTCTCGAATCACCTTGACAAACGAGCAAGATCAACAAATGATCCTTCAAACCGCAGAACCGGCAAAAAATTCACTTTTTTCATTTGCATTTCATTAACTGCACCTTCCAACCTTGATGCAAGGTTGGAATCTTCTTTTTGCCGCTCGTAAACAACTTGTTTGCGCAAGAGAACATTTAGATCAATAAAATATATCTGGATCAATAATACCGTTACGCTCTGTTTCCATTTCCTCATTTATAAATTTCATTATAAACGATTCTAAAGATTATTTAATTAATTTCCTCGTCATTAAATTTTACTTTTGTGAGCTCGGAGAAGGAAAAAACACTGAATTCCTGCTGCAGATTTTTAAAAAACGTTTCGCAAACCAGAGATGGGAAATTCAGATAAATGACGTCAGATTTGTGATATTTGTCAACAAATGTCAGAAAACGTGACGTCATTCTCAAAAATCGCTATAAAACCTGAAATTTAAGCAGACTACGACCTGAAAATCTTATTTTAGGAGGAATTTTGTGGGATGTCATATAATTTGAAGCAAAAATGGGTTTTAAATTCAATCCCATAATTCATCGAGAGAATATGACGTCGTGCGCTCGATTTTATCGTTTACGCCTCATCCTTTTCATTTAAGAATTCGAAATGGAAAAAAATTTAGGTTGTTTGGTCCATTTGCATGAAAGGAGGAAAAATATGAAGAATATAATTGCATTTCCTCATGACTTTACTATCTTGACTTGTTGCGCGAACAATAGTCAACATTTTAATGGAGAATTTCCCATTCATCATTACGGCGCTATAAAACTCGAAAATCGCTCGTAACTCTAAAAAGAAACAAAAAAGCAGCATTTCTTGTCATGTAAATGTTAAAATGACAACTCAGGGTCAATTGACAACCACACCCACCATTTTGTTACGAAAATTTGGATTAATTTCATGTTTTTTCGCGTTTTAAGCCTAAAAACGTTGAAAAAACGTTGAAAAAACGTTTTTAAGGAGTTGTTTGCGTGTTTGGGTTGTGGTTTAGGTTAATAATTAAATTCTACGAATGATTACGAGGCAAAAATGACGAAAAAAAGGAAAAAAAGATCTCAAGGTTGAGTTTTTTCATTTTTTTCATTTTCAGGGACCTTGAAATGGCTCGCATCCAACTCATTAAAATTATTCGTTTTTTGTCAACAAAAGTGATTAAGTGATAGAGATTTTTGAGATTTTTCGGTTGCGAGGATTGTTTTCTTGTTTTATGGCTTTTTATGGTTTTTTTGCTCGGTTTTTTAACCTTTGATTCACCTATTTAGAGGTATTTAGGGTTAAGTTTTCCTGTTGTTTGAAATTTGTGTTTTTTTTTAGTTTTTGTGATTTGAAAGGGATTTGGAGTGAATTTGTTTATGTCAATGCTCGTGTTGGATCCGTAACCCGGTAAAAGGTGAATTAATGGGTTATGAGTTTATGTGGTGAGTGGCGATCGGGGTTTGAAGCGTCTGATGGCCTTATTGTGAGTGAAAGGGGTGTTAGGGGATTGTGAGATAATAGGAAGTTTTGAAATAATGAAATAAAGCGAAAAAAGGATGAATGATATGAAAATATAAAGAAAAACAACAGAAAAACGCAAAATCAACAGGAAATTTAAGCGCAAAACGCGAAAGCAATAAAAAAGCTAAAATTGTTGCGAAAAACAAAAAAAAAGTTTAAAATGTTGCGAAACAAGCAAAAAAACACAGAATTGGTGCAAAAAAACAAGCAAAGAGAAGTTAAATGATGGGAAAAACGCAAAAACAATACGATAAACAAGCAATACAGCATCTTTTTGCTTCTTTTTGTATCAATTTTGCGTTTTTTGCTTGTTTTACGCATCAATTTCAGCTCTTTTGCTTGTTTTACGCATCAATTTCAGCTCTTTTGCTTGTTTTTTCCACCAATTTCGCGTTTTTTGCTTGTTTATCGCATCAATTTTACCTTTTCTACTTCTTTTACGTGAAGTTTTCGCGTTTTCCTTTCGTTTTCAACACAAACCAAAAACAAAAAACAAAAAAAAAAAACAAAAAAAAAAAAAACCCAACCAAAATGCCAAATACCAGCACCAAAATACCCAACCCAAACCCAAACCCTACAAACCCCCATCCCCCAAAACATCAAAAAACCCAATCCCCACCCAAAACATCCTCACAACCAACTTTCAAACATCTCATTAGTCATTACCGACAACAACAGATCCGACGAACACAACCAACAGCCCAGCCCAGGCTGAATCCATGTCGCCAATCGCTCCAATTCGACTCTAAAAACAAACAAAACAGGAAAAAAAAATTCAAAACACCAAAAACTTTTCCTCTCACATCACTTACGGTTAAAATGAAAATGGCGTGTGCACCCGGTCGTCATGCAAACTTGGCTTTGTACCTTCGCTGCTCCAACCTGTCCGCCCACAAGCCTCGGGCGCTCGGAAGGTTCCATTAAGAATTAGAGGAGCCGTTTCGACGCTCAGGTGTGTTCGGATGATTGCGAAATACCGTAGCCTACATTTAAAATCAATCTATCGATAATCACGTGTTTTTTCTCTCCATTTTTCTTCATTTTTCTTCGTTTTTTCGCCGGTTTTTCACTTTTTTCTTCTTAATTTCGTTTATAAACTGAGTCATCGAATAATTTTGTTTTTCTAATTGAACTTGGAGGTGTTTTGTGGACTGAAATTATTTTTTTTTAATTAATAAAAAAAATTTCGGTTATATCGCTACATTTTTTACCTTTTTTTGTTTTTTTTTCGGGTTTTTCCGTTGATTTTTTTGATTTTTTTTTCCTGGTGGATTTGATTCGGTCGTTTGTGTGATGATGGGTGGAAATATGCGGAACTGAGTGAATGTTTTGGATGTGTGATAAGAGAAGAGAAGTGATAAGATGGTGGATGGTGAGGAGAGTGAGCTTTGACTTTGGAGCGTTGTTGGTGAGTTGTGGCGACATCGAGTGGTGGAGGCGAGAGGTTTTGGTGGCGGGAAGTTTGAATTTGAAACTGAAAGTTTTTAAAGTTTATGTAGGGATTGCAACGCTGTTTCTTGCATTTTGACGATAAATTTGACGTTAAATACGGTGTAATATCACTAAATCACAAGTTTTGCAAGCCAAAGTAATAATTAAAACAAAATTTAATGTTCTAAACGGGACTAGAAAGACACAAAAGAAAAAACAATTACAAATACTATTTTCAAATGCTCTAAAATCATTTTTATTAAAAAAATATGGCTCATCATCAATAAAACTTAAAATATTCCATCACTTTGGAAGAAAGTGTAATGTAATTATTACAAAAAATTTATTTTTCCATATTTAATTTGTTGTAGATTTAAGTTACTTTTCTTCTAAAAGGCGTATGCGTGACAAAGTATTGTTAAAGCTTTCCGGCATCACATTTCATCATTTTAACGGACTGTAGATTAAAACAATTGATTAACAGTTTCTTTATTGATATTCAAGTAGTTTTATAGTGCAAATTGATTTATTTCCAAATGATTGTGGATCCAACTCTTTGTTAAGCGCAAATCAGTTTGGAGCGCCATAGCTCCGGGAGCCAAGACTCGTTAAACAAAACTTTAAACCGGAGAAATGCTGCACTGAAAGCATCGTACACAAACCAAAACAAACAAAACCCAAAACAACACAGATAACACGCAAACAAAGACCACAGACCACTTGTGGACACTACACAATCAGATAATCACACACATGTGTGTGATTATCCTTGGGGTTGTTGCAACAACCCCAAGGATACAGATTTCATTGAAAAAAAACCCACATGTAACACCACACGTTCCAAACTTCCAAATCCGAGATAAAAATCTTAAAAAATTACTTCAACTGTGGCACATTTCATTTAAAAAAAACTCAAATTCGGTTCTCTCTGGTCCAAACTGGTACTTTTAATTTTAGAAAATTGCGAAATAAAGTAAATCCACAGAAAGTGGTTTCCACGAGATTTCAAAAAAAAGAGAAAAAAATCGATAAGAAGATGACACGATAATAGTCCCATGACATGACTCACCCTTTTGTACTGTCCGTCACACCATCTTGGATCTAATCTTGTCCAAAGTTCCATTTCGTTTATTCTGAATTGACTTTCAACGATGGCATCGACGTACACACGATCTCTGGACGACCTGAAAAAATGCATCAATCTCAACGCACAAATCGTCGAAAAACTACAAAAAATGGCAAAAAGAGGTGAAATATCATTCAATTTACATTTATTTATGTTTGTTTTTCTTTTATTTACTCTTAATTTGATTTTCTTTGATCAGAAACAGCTAAAGTCAACGGATCTGATGGTGAAACAGTGAGACTTTTGATTGATGATCATGATGAGTTGATGCAGCAGTTGATAAAGGTGATTTATCATTATTTTTAATTTAAAAAAAAAATTGTTTTTTATTATAATGTCGATTTATTAGGCCACTGTAGTTCATCCGTGTTTACACGAAGTTGGTAGAACCGAACGACACATGACCGGGTGCATTATGGGGCTTTCTGTGGCCATTTTTTTGATTTTAATCGCTGTTATTGTCTTAGTGTGCTCGAATCGTGTCAGTTTTCATTTTGATTCTCTTTGATTTGTGTTTTTTGTAAGGATTTTAAGGATTTTTGTATATATTTCGAGTTTTGTAACTGATTTTTTATTACATAAAAAATTTAATTCATAAAATAAATTTCTGCAACCTGAAATTCATGGGAAAAATATTTTCTCATAAATTTCTTATCGGCGAGCGTGCAAACCGAGATTGTTTATATCAGAAACGAGAGCAGACGAATTTTTTGGAATTTTGAGTTTATTTCGCCAGCTGGTGACAAACAAAGCGAACTAAATGGACAAAACTGAACTGGAAATCGAAACTGAACTGGAATTTAAAATCTATTTTGTTTATTAACCAGCTCGTGCTTAAAGATGTTACTCAAAGATGATTTCCTATCATAATTTAACTAAAATATATATTTCTATCGATTAAATGCCTTCCCAGGCTTTTAAGAAAAAATCAAAATGGACGACGGAGTGAGAACGAGATAAGAGTATGATACGAAATTCGATAATAAGTCTACAAAAATGTTGCTGCGACTACTAAAAACCGCCGGAAACTCCGGAAAAAGCTTGTTTCGTGCGACATACAGCTCCGGATACGTGGCAAGAACGAAATATCTGCAAAAACTCAAAGACGACGGCGCCGAATGCGCAAAAGCGATGGAAAAAGGATTTTTTGTTTACTACAATAAAAACAGTATTTTGATCCGACGCGAAAAAAGTTTGCCCCCTGGACCACTTTGGCTGCCTTATGAAGGTTGAAAAGTTTGAAAAAAATTTTAGAAGTGAAAAAAAAAATTTTTTTTTTGAAACTTTTTTTTTTTTTAGCGACGACACACGCGTTTTCTAAGATGAAAAAGCGGTTTGATTTGGATCAGAATTGCGTTTTGCTCGACATTGCGCAAGATGGAAACGTTCGGTTTGGTTTGCAGTTGCATCCGATTGATGATGAGAAGAAAAAGATTTTGGAGACGTTGTTTGGAGGGAAATTTGAGGAGTTGAGGTTTTATATGATGCTTACGAGTGAGGATGTGCCTTGTTTGACTCGAGTATGTTTTTTTTTCTTTTTTTTTTGTATGTGGTCGGTTTTTTGTGATGGAAATTTGAAATTTTTTTTGTTAGGGCAGGTCGTTGCTTTATTGGCACTGGAAAATGCAGTTTTGTTCGAATTGTGGCGTGAAGACGACGAAAAATAAAGCTGGGAGTCAGCGAGTGTGTAATGGGTGTCGGACGGTTCATTATCCGAGTGTGAGGATTGAATTTTTTGATTTTTTTAAATTTTTTTAAAAAATTTTTTTGGAATTTTTTTGGATTTTCTTCTTTTTTAGTTGTGGCCCGTCGTTATGGGTTTGATTTGCAATAAGCAGAAATGTCTTTTGATTCGGCAAAAGATGCATGTTAAAGGTGTGTTTACGGCCGTCGCTGGGTTCATGGAAGCTGGTAATGATTTTTAATGTTTTGGATAATCAAATAGTTGAAATGTTGTTTTTTTTTAAAGGTGAGCCGCCGGAGCAAGCGATTAGACGTGAAATAGCTGAGGAAGTTGGTATTGAAGTTGATACGCTCGAATATATTCGTAGTCAGCATTGGCCGTTTCCCATGTCGTCGTTAATGATGGGGTTTTTAGCGAGTACAAAATTGGATCAAACGGTTGGTTTGAATTGAGTTTGGTGGAAATTTTGATTGATTTTCGTGAATTAGGGTCAGATTATCACGAATTTTCATTAATTTTGATTAAATTTAACAAATTTTCATCGTATTTCTTCAATTTGATAACGATTTTCATCAATTTTCATCATATTTGATCAATTTGATGAAGATTTTCATCATTTTCACAAAAGTTTTCATCAAATTCTCACTTCCTTCCACCATTTTCCCCAAAACTCATCTAATTCCACCATTTCCTCCCACTCCAGTTATCTCTAGACCCAAAAGAAATCGAAGACGCTCAATGGTTCGACTTAAAATCTGTGAAATCAGCTTTGGATCTAGTCACCAAGGAACCCACGATTTTATTAAAACCTCCGAAAAATCAACTATTAGTTCCACCCCCGGGACCACTCGCACATTATTTAATACGAGAATGGATAACTAGAAATAGTTAATAACGAAATCATAGTAATTTTTGTAAAATTATTTATTCATTTGTACAATATGTCAGAAAGTGAATTAAAGAGCAACATTACACAATTTTTCATTTTAAAGCATCATGGCTTCCACCGAGTCCGATCGTTTGAGTATGAAGTTGTCGTTAATTTGTTCAGTTTGTTCGTACGAAGGGGGTGATTGGTTTTCTTCGTTTTCTACCGCGAACATGTTTTCTAGGCGGCCGACGAATCCGCGGTTGTTTTCGCCGCCTTCGAAGTCGTTTGAGTCGTTGACGAGGCTGCCTTCGCTCGCGACGCTTGAATTAAAGGATGGGATGAGGGGAAAGTGGTTTTGAATGTGTTTATTGTGTTGTGGTTGAAGGCTTGGTAAGTTTTATAAAGGTTTTGACTCACAATAGTAATATTTTGTTGAAATGTTCATAGAATTTGATGGTTTTTAGAAAAATTTTCATAAATTTTGATGATTTTTATAAAAATTTTAATCAAATTTGATGATTTCATAGAAAATTTCCATCAATTTTAATCAATTTTGATGATTTTCATACATTTTCCATCAATTTTCAGTCTTCACCAATTACATTAAAATCCTCACCAACCTCCATCAACTTCCAACCCTTCACATCCTTCAACTCAACAAAAACACAAAAATACACAACAAATCAACCAACCTGACTGCATCACTACTTTCCTTCAACCTCACATCACAATCCTCAAAATTATAAATCGGATTCGACGCCGGTTTCGCATGTATATTCGTAGTCGGCATTTCGGGCCCCAAACTTTTCTTTCGATTCATATCAGCTAAAAAAAAAAAAATCAAAAAAAAAAAAAAAAAATCAAAAAAATGCAAAAATTGCAAAACAAAAACTCACAATAGGTCGACACCGACGACGCTTTCAACTGCAACTTCAACTTCGACACTCGACTGCAATAAAGCGACAAAAAGGCGGTCAATAAAAGAATGAGTGCTCCACCGATGGCGTAAATGGCCGTCGACATCGGATCGACTTCTTTTTCCTTCGGAGCGATTTGTTTCTGAAATTAAAATAAATTTTATTAGAATTTTCAAAAAATTTAAAGAATTTTAAAAATTTAATGAATTTACGTGGACTTCGTGGACCGCGAATTCGTTCGCCAGTTGACTTTGGGCTTGGTAATTTGAGTCTAAAGATCTGATGAGATTTATTAGTTTTTGAGGATTTTTTTTTTTTTTTTTAAGTTTACTCTTCGACTGTGGAAGGGTCGATGACGTCGTTGTTTTCGTTTATGTAGTAGACTGACGCGAGGCACCTGGAATAGAAATTTTGTTGAAATTTATTTAAGTTTTGTTGATTTTTGTAGTTTAGTGAAAATGAAAATTTAATAATTCTATTGAAATTTGGTAAAAAATGATGAAATTCCAATTTAAATTTGTAAAATGTATGAAAACCAATTATAAATGTAAGAAATAATTACAATTTCATCAAAATTTAAAAAAAAAAAACTAAATTTTATCAAAAACTCACAAAAACTATGAAATTTCATCAAAAATTTACAAAAAAGCATCAAATTCAATCAAAAACTCACAAAAATCATCACATTCTCATCAAACTCACAAAATCACACAAAAACCAAATTCCACACCATTAAAAATTAAAAAAATAATTAAAATTACATCAATATTTTTTTAAAAAACCTAAAATTCTATCAAAAAAACCACAAAAAAACACAGAATTTTATATTTTTTTGTAAATTTTGATAAAAATTTTATCAAAAACTCAAAAAAACGAAAAATTTCTATCAAAAATTTACAAAAAAGTATCAAATTCAATCAAAAAACATCAAATTCTCATAAATTCCCATACCATTCAGGTCTCGTTACACTAGTATCACGATCAACATACACAACAACAGAACTAATATGCGCAATCGTTCCCGTCAAATTTGACAATTTCCTACAAAAAAAAAAAAAATCAATCAAACAATCACTCAAAAATCACAAAAAAAATCAAATTACTTCGCAAACCCTTCCCTCAGCAACCAAAACTCCTCCTTCGACCTCCTTATAATAAACGTCGACTTCTGATCATTCCTCAACACAAAAATCTAAAAAAAAAAAAATTTTTACATTTTTTTTTTTAAAGTTCAAAATTATTTTTAAAAAATTAAAAAATTACTTTAACAGCAGCCGTATCGAAAGTCATATTCGATTTCGACTTAACCAACTCCTTGCTATTATTAACCCTAACTTCGAAGTGAATGTATCCTTTCATGTCTTCGCTAAACTGATAATACGACGATATTTCGCCGTCTTCTTCATTCAATTTGAACCAAACGTTTTTGTTCTTGTCTGCATCGATATTTTCACCTTGAACAACAACGATATCGCTATCGATGAAATATCGAACCTCGGCGTTCGGTCCGACGTCAACATCGGTCGCCTGAACAAACAAAAAAAAATGTAAAAAATCGGAATAAATCGGGAAAAAATCGAACAAAATCGGAAATGAATCGATTAAAAAAATCGAATTTTTTTATTTTTTTATTTTTTTTTACGTTCAATTGGAGGATTCGACCCGGGCTCGCCGAATTTTCGATTCCGCCGCCGAAAATTTTTTGTGTGAATTTTGGTGGATGGTCGTTGACGTCGATGACTTTGATTTTGATGGTTAAAATGCTTTTTGGTAAGTTGGTCAAGTCGACGTCGGCTCCGAGGGCCGGTGGAGGTGTCTGGCAGTCGAAGGTTGCTTCGATGTATATGTCGTAGTTGGTTTTTGTTTCGTAGTCCAAGATGTTGCGGGTTTGGAGTTGGCGACTTCGACGGTTTAGGTCGAACGTGTTTGTACTTCCACCTGTTTTGAAAATTTAAATTCTGTCAAATAATTGTTAAATTTATAAAAAATCACAAAATACTGTCGAAATAACACAACATTTCATCAAAAATCATGAAATTATATTTAAAAAATATCAAATTTCATCAAAAATCATAAAATTCTATAGAAAAACTCATAAATTCCATTAAAATACATAAAATTTGATAACATTTCAAGTTTTTTTGATGAAATTGAAAGAATTTTGATGGAATTTTATGATTTCTTGATGGCATTTTGAGATTTTGATGAAATTTATGATTATTTGATAGAATTTCATGTTTTGTCGACAAAATCCACCAAAAAATGACAAATTTCCATCAAAAAACCCAAAATCCCCCCCCAAAAAACAAAAAATTTCAAAATCCTGAGCCTTTACCAACAACATAATAACAAATATCGGACAAAATCTTCTCCTCCTCCTTCACAACATTGTCTGGCAGCCCACTCAAATCCCTCGCATCATCCACGGCCTCGTGAATCTCCCGACTCTCCACTCCGGGTTCCATTTCCTCGGTAAACTCCAACTCCTGCTCGCGAAACTCTCGAAACTCCGGCGGCTTATCGTCCACGCTCCTGACGATCAAATGACAAACTCCCGGCGTGCAAAGCGCGGCCGGTTTCCCGTGATCGCAAACCTCGAAATTGATCTTTAAAAAAAAAATTTTTTTTCCAAAAAATGTGTGAAAAAAGGGTTAAAACGACCCACCTCGTACCATTTCTTCTCGGACCTGTCTAATTTTTTTATTAAAATCACTTTTCCGTCACGATCCGCTTCAAACGTATCGTCGAACGACTTAATCGTATAGGAGAGTCGTTTGTTGTCGTAATCGACGTCATCGTCGGTCGCGTTTATTTCAAAAACGACTTTTTTCACTTTTAAATTCTAAAATTTAAAAAAAAAAAAAAAAAAATTACAGTCGAACCTCATTATAACGAATTTTTTTGACATTTTCTATGAGAAATTTGTGAAATTTGGTCATTTCGTTGTAACGAGGTTCGATTTTTTTGTACCTCGAAACACGAAATTTTTTCTGTTGGTGTTGGGAAATGGATGACTGGTTTGTTGTTGTTGACGTCTTGTACGCAAACTTTGATTTCTTCGACTGTTTTCGCGTGTTGAACGGGTGTCCCTTTGTCCCTGGCGTTGACTATTATTTGGAATTGACCGACGAGGTTGTCGAGGGATTTTTTCACGTATAGTTTGGCGGTTTTGTCGTCGTTCGGTGTGGGGTGGATGTCGAATAGTTCTGTTGAAGTAAAGAAATTAGTTTGGTGAAAATAATTTTTGAAAATTTTTAAAATTTGGTTGAAATTTTTGAAATTTCAGTAAAATTCGTTTGAAAAATCATTAAAATTCATAAAAATTCATTAAAAAAGCTCATGAAAATTACGTTTTTTGGTGAATTTTTATCAATTTTCATAAAAATCCATTAAAAAATTTTGAAAATTCGTGAAAATTCACAAAAATTCAATACAAAATTCCAGAAACTTACATTTTTTTGAAAATTTTTGTCAATTTTCACAAAAATTCATTTAAAAAACCTTAAAAATTCGTGAAAATTCACATAAATCCAAAGAAAATTCCAAAAAATCAACAAAATCATCAAACAAACAACCTTTAACTGCTTTCGTATTGTTATCAGCCAAATAGAACTCAATAGACCCATTTTGTTTATAATCAGGATCACTTCCATAAATCGTAAACGGCAAATCATACGGCAACTTATTCGCATCTTCCACATTTTCGAATACATTAACGCAATCTTTCACTGCATCTATCACCGGCGCATTATCGTTCACGTCCAAAAGCGTCACGGTAACCTTTAAAAAAAAAAAAAAAAAAAAAAATTAATCACCATTTTAAAAAAAAAAATCGATTTTATACCGTCGCAGTCGAAGTAAGCGACTTTAATGGATTTTTAACGTTATCTCGCGCCAAAACTCCAAAAATTAAAATATTACTTCCGGTGTCCCGATCCAATTCTGAGGCGACAAAAATTTCTCCCTAAATAAAAAAAAAAAAATTTTTAAATAAAATATTTTTCCAAAAAAAAATTTGCGAAATTTTTTTTTTTTTTCCAAAAAAAATTTACTGTTTCGTCGTCCATTTTGAAATTGGCTTGTCCCTTCGATTGGTCGAAGTCGAAATGAATTTTGGCGAAATCGCCTTCGTCCGCGTCGGTGGCGTTGACTATGAGTATCGATTCGTTTATTTTTGTTGCTTCGCTGATGGTCACGTGGTAGTTTGGTGAACTGAACACGGGTTTGTTGTCGTTTATGTCTAATACTGTTATGTTGTATGTGGTCGAGTTTGACATTTCTGGGTGGCCGTCGTCGGTTGCGTGGATCGTGACGATGATAGATGAGTGGTTTTCGCGATCGATGTCCGAAATGACTGTTAATAAACCTGTGGAAATAGAATTGATGAGATTTTAATAGAAATGAATTAAAAAA